>CAUYSK010009242.1:0-12415 GCA_963575035.1 Avahi laniger
TAGAACTCAGGAAAATCAGCAAGAAAAAAATCAAACAACCCTATCAAAAAGTGGGCAAAGGACATGAACAGAAACTTTTCAAAAAAAGACAGAATAACGGCCAAAAAACATATGGAAAAATGCTCAACATCTCTAATCATCAGGGAAATGCAAATCAAAATCACAATGAGATATCACTCATCTCCAGTGAGAATGCCCTTTATCAAAAACACAAAGAGTGCAATGCGCACCACACAAAGGATGGACATATTTGAAACTTGGACTGAGGGGGGGAGGGGGGCAACGGCAACACACGTAACCTAAACATCTGTACCCCCATATTATGCTGAAATAAAAAAAAATAAAAATAAAAAAATAAAATTAAAAAAAAAGTCCCAAAACAATAAATGTTGGCGTGGATGTGGAGAGATAGGAACACTCATACACTGCTGATGGGACTGCAAACTAGTGCAACCTCTGTGGAAAACAATATGGAGATACCTTAAAGAGAAACAAGTAGAACTACCATTTGATCCATCAATCTCATTACTGGGCATCTACCCAAAAGAACAAAAGTCACTCTATAAAAAAGACACCTGCACTTGAATTTTATAGCAACACAATTCACAGTTGCAAAGACGTGGAAACAACCCAAATGTCCATCAATACATGAGTGTATTAATAAAATGTGGTATATGTGTGCCATGGAGTATTATTCAGCTTTAGGAAACAATGAAGATATAGCACCTTTTGTATTATTCAGAATAGAGCTGGAACACATTCTGCTAAGTGAAGTATCCCAAGAATGGAAAAACAAGCACCACATGTACTCACCATCAAATTGGTATTAACTGATCAACACATAAGTGCACATATAAGAATAACATTTATTGGATGTTGGGCAGGGGGGAGGGGGGGAGGGGAGGAGGGGATGGGTATATGCATACACAAAGAGTGCGATGTGCACCATCCGGGGGATGGACATGGTTGAAGCTCGGACTTGGAGGGGGAGGGGGGGCAAGGGCAACATACGTAATCTAAACATCTGTACCCCCATAATGTGCTGAAATAAAAAAAAATAACTCCCTCTAAGTGCGTAAAGAAACATGCCTTCAAGTTGTGTTTTATTAGTGCACCAGGGGAAAATGTATAAACAATATAATGCAAGTCTCCCTATGAATTTGGTGTTTGTATTGCTTAAAAATGTAATTCCTTAAAATTAAATTATAAAAGAACAGTATATATTGATTAAAACATTCAACAAGAAAAATATAAATGTCATTTTATTTTCTGTATTTTTAAATTGGATATTTTTGTCCTTTTTGAGAGGTTCCCACAGATGAAATATTTTATCACTCTTTACCCAGGAAGTAAACTTAAGTCAAAGAGGTCAATTCTTTGCCTGTAACCTGAAGTATATTCTTGGCTTCACAGTCAGTTTGTATATGCTGTAGTATTAAAAGGGACACTTTCACGAGAATAACCTCTCTGTAAATAAAAATGTATACTAGATAAGGCTTGTATGTGGAAACAGAAGTCTAAAGAGAAAAAGAAATGTAAAGAAATTCCATTACTTTCTTAACATTGGAGAGGTTCAATTGCAGGAACTCAGAGAAAAGTCTCTCATTGTCAATCTAATATGGTCTTTCACCTTTGCTTTCTGTAATAGTGTGGTTACAGCATCATTAACATATAAATCTAGAAACATATTGATAAGAAGATTAGGAAATGTCTTCTAATTAGTTACTAAGGCTTAGCTCTCTAATTTCTGCAGATTGAGTCCAAACGTCTGGAAAGGGAGGAAGAGACATACCCATCCTACCCTTATCTCCTACCACAATTTCCAAGCATTGTATATTTCAACCATTTCATTCATTATAAAATTCCCCAGAAAACTGATACTTTGTATTCTTTTGCACATTTGGAGAGTAAAGAGTAAAGAAAAATCGGTGTGCGCTTTTGCGTGTGTGCACGTTATGAGTGTTTGGTATTTGGAAGATATGAGGGAGAACTGAAGAAAAGAGAGAGAAAACTAATGAAAAATGTGCATCATACCGATTTTATGAAATGTTACTCTTTATAAGGTACAATTCCTCATTCTCTGCCACCATAATTGGCCTTCCATAAAGACCACCTTCCTTATCCTTTAGTGCTTCTTTCTGAGGTATAAGAGAAATTGATCTCATATTAGTCTATTTTTATTTAATATACACCCCAATGTCCTTCTTACTCTTCTCTGTCCATTTGACTTTTATTTATTCCTCAAGATTCATCTTATCTTTGAAGACGTGCCTGATTTTGGCAGACAAAATAATCCCTCTTTTCTATTTTTTTATTTTTTTGATATCAGAACTTTGCACCAACTAAATTTTAGAACTTATGTTGTTTTTAAATTATTTTCATATCAGAGAAATGGGAAGTCCCATAAATTACAGACTTTATTTAATTCTATTCCTTTAGTATAGTGTCAAATCATAGTTAATAATACCATATTAATTTTATATTACTGCATAACAATATTATCATAAATCTAGCAATTTAAAACAACACACATTTATTTTGTCTCACAGTTCCTGTGGGTCAGCGGCCTAGGCGTATCTTAGCTGGGTCCTCTGTAAGGCTATAATTATGGTGATAGCAAAGGCTGGGTTCTCATCTGAAGGTCTGAAAGGGGAAAGATCCACCTCCTAGCTCATGTGGTTGTTGAGAGCTGTTGGAATGCAGGCCTCAGGTTGTTTCTGGATATCAGCTTGAGGCTGCTCTCAGTTTCTTACCATGTAGACCTCCTTAACACGGCCACTTGCTTCATTTAAGTCAGCAAGCGGGGGAGTCTCTTAGCAGAAATGTTTTATAGTCTTATATAACATAATCATAAAAGTGGTATTCCACACTTTTCTCATATTCCATTGGTTAGAAGTAAGTTACAGGTCCCACTCATGCTCAAAGGAAGGGAACACACAAAGACATGAGTACAAAAAGGAAAGGATCATTGAAGGTCCTCATAGGGTCTGTTCCCCACAAGCACAGACATTTTTGTTTTGTTTTATATTTTGGTGGAGTAAGGAGGAGTGACATAGCTGGTTGTTGACGGGAATAGAGAAAAGCATCTCTGGGAGGTGGAGTGTCAGTTTTAGTTTAACTGTCTTTCTGTTATCCTTTTTTTTTGATTCATCTTTCACAGGACCATCCTTGCTATTCTCTGTGTCTGCTCCCCCACTCTCTTTCCTAGGTATAAGGCAAAATCTAAAAGATAATGTTTAAAAATTTATCATATAGAAAATTTTATCTCTAAAATTAATTATCTCTAAAAGTAATTCATTAAATGCAGAATATAAAATCTCACCGATAGTGTGCTTATAGCTCTTAAAACAACCCAAATAATTATCATGAGAAAAGATTAGAAGAATGTAAATATATTTAGTGGGACTGTAGTGTGGGACAATGGGTGATTTTTTAAATTATCATTGCCATTATTTTCCCATACTTTCTATTATATGTATGTATAATTCTTATAACAGTGATATAATAATGAAATTTATTTATGAATAAAAAGAGTTTCCCATATTCTTTGCTGGCTATTAGCACTAGTGTAATGAGAGTAAGGTAAAATTGAACCAGGATGTCTTTCTGATAGCATTTTTCTTTTGAGATGTGATGATGTAGAACACTCCCTGAAAAATACAGAATTTCTAATGCATTTATGATGGATATTAATTTGAACATGAGTCTATACTCTTGAGGACTATTATTCTAGGGTCATTGGCACTCTGAGGATGCATATGATTCTCTTAAACCTCAAGCAAAAAGAAACACAGCACATAACTCAGACCGATCAACTAAATCTAAATGTCAACTCCGAGAGTTGAATTAAAAAAAAATAAAGTTTCCCCAAAACATCTTGTTATCATAAAAATGGAAAGTCTAAAGAGTTTCTTTAAAAGTTCTCTAAGTTTTCCACAAAAACACTTTGAATGCTACAATTACTTCTCTTAAGAGAGAAATTACATCTGGTAATAGAAATGTCAATCACAGGCATACTATCAGTCATTCTGTGAAAGTCTCTGACCTTAGAACAAATCTATAGAGTATATTGTGGCTTCAAGTAACAAGAAATGAAGCTATAGTTGTCATGATCTACTCCTAGAATGGCTGTAGAAAACCAATTCCTTGACAAAAAATTACTGATATCCCTTTTGCAGGTCTTGGAAAAGATCAGGAGTGAAGAATATAATAAATTCCACATGGACAATTATTCACCAAATTCTTAAATTTAAAGATGATGTGCTTTGTTACAGTAGCAGATATAACTTTTCTTGTAATTCATTATCTCAATTTAGTAGGTGACAAAAGGAATAAAGTTCTAGCGTTGAGTTTCTCTCCTTTTTCAAAAACATGAAGAATGCACTCATATCCAAATATTACAACTTCATTGACATTAAAATGTCCTCAAAGTTTAAAAGTCTTGGTCTTTATTGGAAATTTTAATGTAAATTATCTGGTATATTCTGTACCATTTTGATACTGAAGATTTCTATACAGCAGGCATAAAGATACCTCTCCGGGGTCCCCAGTACGCCACATGGGACTGCTACAGTAATATTCATTAATCTCTCCAGTCTCTATAAAGTTGCACAGAAAACCAGCCTTGTATTTAGAGTAGGATAGTGGAAGACTATGCTTTCTATTTCTTTTGTATAATAGAAAGTGAAGAATTAAATATAAGCTAACATGCTTACTGAGCACCTGCAATGTGTCCAACATTATGTAAGCAGTATGTATTACACAAATAGATTAAGGCATTCTGCCATCTTTAGAGTGCTTATACTCTATTTGGGAAGATAAGAAATGCATATACAGAAATTATTCTCCTGAAATTGCTTTGTCTTCTTTTGAGAGGCTACATAAAGAATTTTTTAGAGGATGTCTTGATTAATAAGTAGGTATCACTATCACATGCTATATTTAATTATAAAAATTGTATAAATCCAGTTAATACATAGTAATTTGTGTCTACAATTTGGTCATCGTGTGAGCTTCTATTGTAGCTGATTGAACCAGGATCTGTGAGGGATTTACTTGTAGTGGACATGGAAGAACCAAAAAACAAACAAAATGCCCTTCATACCTTATTCAGATCCCCACTGAGACAGAGACTGGAGATAAAAATGGACCATGGCCAAGAAATTAATGGAATTATTAGCAAAGCAATGGTGAATTTTGGATGGGAAGTAGAAGATATCTGGCTCAGTAATAGACCTGTGTATTATTCCTCACAGGACTAAGGATGCACAATTTACAAGGGCAAGAAGGGGTAGATTTTAAAAAGTAAAGGAACTAACATTTCTCTGCCCAACAGCATCGTAGACAGACTCCATTATGGGAGAGGAGGTGATCTTGTTAGTATGAATCAGCTATGAAACTAGGTCCAGAGCTAGAGATCATAAATATTGTCAAGGGCTTTGCTTTATTTCACCAGCCTAGTGATATTTTTTTGAAAATAAATATGACCTATTCTTTCTGGTAACTATGAGCTTCGCTACTCCTTGCTGCTTTACACAGATTCAATCCTGAAATACATGTTACTTATTCAGTCCACAAGGCATTCTAGTGAGACAAAATTGTCTCTGAGATTTAATGTTATTCTAAGGTGTGTGGGTATTGTGTGTAGTGTTTTATTTATCCACTTGATTTATGCAATGTTTGCATATTGAAAGACCTGAAAAATATAGATATTTGTTTACAATCCATGCTGACTGCTGTATGTGGTTGATTGAGAAATCTCAGAGGGTATTTGTTTGGTATCCCATGTATAAGATAAACTGTACTGTCGGGCCCAAAGCAACAAAATCTCTCACTGTTTTCAGAAGTTGGATTGCCTAAAGTATCTACCACTTGTTACCCTGACCTGTATCATTTTCAAGAAATTTTTTGTCACTTGGGAAATTTGGAGCCTGGATAGGAAGGAGTTACAGTCAATGGGGTCAGTTTTTAGAAAAGATGAATGGAGAATCCTATGTAGAAATTAGGGCCATGTTCTCAACCTGTTGTACTCACAATCACCTGAGAAGTTTTTTTTGTTTTTTTTTTTATTTCAGATAATATGGAGGTACAGATGTTTAGGTTACGTGTGTTGCCCTTGCCCTCCCCCCCCCCAGTCCAGGTTTCAAATATGTCCATCCCATTGCGTGGTGCGCATTGCACTCTTTGTGTACACATATACCCGTCCCCTCCTCCCTCCTCCCCCATCCCCCCTGCCCAATATCTAACAGATGTAATTCTTATATATGCACTTATGTGTTGATCCATTAATACCAATTTGATGGTGAGTACATGTGGTGCTTATTTTTCCATTCTTGGGATACCTCGCTTAGTAGAATGTGTTCCAGCCTTTTCCAGGAGTATGTAAGAGGTGTTATGTCACCATTGTTTCTTAAAGCTGAATAGTACTCCATGGTATACATATACCACAGTTTATTAATCCACTCATGTATTGATGGACACTTGGGTTGTTTCCACATCTATCTACTTCCTCAAAAATACTGATTTCATTAGATCTAGGTAAAAGTTAGGCATTTGCATTTAAGAAAACAAATGAATTTAAAATAATAGTGATTCTAATAGGCAACCAGAGTTGAGAATCATTGACCATGACACTTTGATAACAAAGTGTTTTATTTTAGGATGCTTTTTTTCTTTAATAATGGGAAAAGTGACAAATACATTGTTTTAACTTTCCTCCTACATTGTAATTCCGTTTTGTCAACCCAACCCTAAATGTTGAGACATACACACAGATTTCTGTGTTGGAGTTGTAGGCCCACAGCATGCTCTGCATTCACGGCCCACTGGCATCCACGTGGAGGATGTTGGCTCCTACAAAAAGAACCCTGTCCAGAAACTCTATGGAGTAACCCCTCACAGAGTAAAGGGAGTCCCACAGGGATCTGGGATTGCCGTAGATTCACAGGTTTCATCCTTGGGAGAAAATACCTGCTGGAAAATTTATGAGTGATGTTAGTTTAGCCTCCCTGTTCCCAATATGTAGCAAAGAAACACGACCCTTCTTCTGGAACAAATGCATGATATTTATCAGAGCCATAATACGTAAGGAAAAATTTATTCCATAATAAACACCACATAGAAAGTGAAGGAAGCCTGATCCTGTGATCATATTTCCTAATGCCTGATTAATATTTCCCACCAGACATTTTACTAGAAACTCAAATTTAATATATTCAATAATGAATTCATTTTCTTTTCCCATATCTTCTCTCTCAAGCCTTAGCCACTGGAAATCCATTTCCTCATCTGAAAAATGAGGCATTCGAACTAAGTGGTTTTTAAAAGGCCCTTCCAGCTCTGAAGCTATAAGGTGCTGGGAAATTATCAGTTCCTTATGAACAGCTTTTTACAATTCTCTAAAATTTAATGCTTTCAAATTATTTTAAATCATTCATTTTTTACTGTTAATAATATATTGCCCCTCCTTTTTCTTTTATCTAATCAAATAAAGCAAATTGAGAATAGTTGTAAATTACTGTAAGACCAGAGGTTGGGGAAAGGTGGCGCAAGTTCAGAAGGATTATTACCACTTCAGGCCTTGTGCCACTCTCCGGACATCACTGTCCTGCCTAATTCCACCGAGAATGTCAACGCCTGCCCGTGGACCTATACAGCAGATATGGAGCTTCATTTCCAAACATTGCATTCCACATTATACTTCCTAAGACCATTCTAATTTCACTAGACAAAGCAGTTTCTCTGATGAAAACTGTTCAGAGAGCCTTTAGTTCAGAAGAATATAACAATGACATTACAGAAGTACAGCTCCACATAGTGTATGTTAGTGCACAGCATGCTGGCCTTCTAAGGGCAGGCTGAATACAAGGAGCACAGGAACCTGCTCAGCTGCAGAGAAGCTCTCCCCGTAATCCCCACCTCCTTCTCTCTCTGAGATCACAGAGGACCCAAGAGCTTTGTTTGCATATCAGAGCCTGAAATAAACCTTGAATACAGGTCTAATGGGAATAATGGGAAGAGTTGTAGGGCTATAACATGTTTACTTTCTAAACATCTACTTCTGGGCTAGGCATCACAGTAAGACTCAATAGCTTTTATATACTATATTTTCTCTTTCCTAGGTATAATGCCTCTTTCCTACTAGAACATTTTCTCCTCATCTCTCTAGTTAATGCAAGGGGTATCAAAATGAGGTGTGGTTTCTCTGAGGCGTCTGTAAATTTAGTTTTGTGGGGGTTTTTGTCCAAATGCTAAAAAAAATTTCTATTCTTTTAAGAAGCATAGATTACAATTCTTCCTATATGTCTATCATTGAACTGTAACTGTCTTGAAGTTCCCAGTGTATGGAATATGAAATATTCCTGAAGAATAATAAAAAAAGAAAACAGAACAAAACAGATGCCATATTATGTTACAATAAGAAAAAACTGCCAAGAAATATAACTACATCTTAGTGACTTCACTGAGAATCTCTTTATATAGACAGCTCATGGAAAGTCGAATTTAAGAAAGCATTCTTGATAAGCATAGAAGAACAAAGAGGGTCACTTGAACATTTTAAATGCTTAATGCCATCTGGCTCTTAGTGATGGAGCCAGACCTGAACAACACACTTGAATATTTTGGTTGCTCCTTGGACAATCCTCAGTTGGCCATTGCTTCCCTCTCCTACCCTTCTATTTGTCTGTGTTCATAAACTTTTCATCCAATGGTCCTTAAGGGCCCAAAATCATTTTTTCTTTTGTTAATGTTCACCATATCGTCTAATCCTTTTGCTTATTTTATCTTTTAAGGAAAAAGCTGATTTTCCTTATTGCCAAATTATTAGGCCGCAGCCATCTTTTGATTATAATTTATTTAGGTTATTAAGTACGAAATGTCTGATTTCCTTAAGTACTAAGTTGGACAATTGATATCTCTGACATTTCACTTTGACATTTCTTGTTTTATTTTTATTGTGAAGGTACATCTTCAGTCTTTCAAATACACATTTTTGCCTGTGATTACCTTTCAAATTTTTTTAGAGAAATTTTTGTGAAACCATGGATAAATCAAAAATTTATGTTACTTCGACCGTGAGTTCCATTGTGGAACAAATGCAGTGCGGACAGCTCAAAATCAATGAAGTGTTCGTGAAGCATGTGGCTAATGAATACACAGTAAGTCGATGGTTTGAAAAGTTCTGTTCTGGTGATTTTAATCTTGGAAATGAGCCATGTGAGCAACTTGAGAACAAGGTGGATAATGATGAGCTGAAAGCTGTAGTGGAAGTGAATCCATCTTAACCTGTGCATGAATTAGCAGCAAGGTTTGACATTACTATTCCAACAATATGGGACCATTTGAAACAAATCAGCAAGGTAAAGAAGCTGGATAGATAAGTTTCACAAGAATTAAATCAGTATCAGAAGAAAAATTTCTAGAAGCTTATCTTTCTTTGCTGTCCTGACATAAAGACAAACCATTTCTACTCACTGTTGTTATGTGTGATAAAAAATGAATTCTTTTTGACAATTGCAAACTTTTGGCACAATGATTGCATAAAGATTAAGTGCCAAATCACAGTCCAAAACTGAATATTCATCCAAAAAAGCTAATGGTGTCTGTTTGGTGGTCCAGCACTGATATTGTCCACTACAGCTTCATGAAACCTGGTCAGTCAGTTACAGAGACGTCTACTGCAACCAATCGGACCAATTGATGAGGATGCCTGCAATTAAGCAGCTGAGATTAGTCAATAGAGACAGACCAATCCTCTTGCCAGACAATGCTCAACCACATGTCACACAAACAATGCTTCTCAAACTACAGAAGCTGGACTTGGAAACTCTCTGTCATCTGCCATATTCACCAGATCTTTCCCCAACTGATTACCCCTTCTTCCAGGCTTTGGATCACTTTTTGCAAGGAAAAGTATTCAATTCCCAACTAGCTGTGGAAAATGTCTTCGGCAATTTCATCAGCACTTGTTCTCCAGACTTCTTTGCTGGTGGCATAAACAAGCCACCAATAAAATGGTAAAATTGTGCCAATAGATTAGGTGCATACTTTGATTAATTGTACTGCTTCTTGCTTAAGATATTATAAATGAGACTTTTGATTTGAAATTGGACATTTCCTATTTAGTGACCTAATACTAATTCTTTCTAACAATATTTCAAATACATAAATAAAATTAAGGAGTTTATGTCTTTAATCATCATGGGCTATGGAGCCATTTGTGTTTTTTTTGAGTAAAACAAATTCCAGCTCAACCTTTTTCTCCAAATAGCCTCTAGTTTTCTATTGCATCTTTTATTTACATTTCTTCTTGTAGTCAAATACGCAACATGAAATAATTTTCTCTAGAAGAAGTCATTTATCCCAAAAAATAATGTCATAGGAGGTCCCTGAAATTAAGATTCTATTTTCCCCAAATGGAAGACTGTGCTATAGCAATAATAATTTTTATTCTTTATTGTTCTCATTTTATAATGTTGGTATTATTTATTTTAGTGATTAGTATAATGAGAATCTAAGAGTGCATTAAATTGTTGGGCAATGAACTGATAGCATAAAGCTATTGTTCTATCTGTTTTCATCTTCCTCTCCTTATGCTACCTTGTAACTAGACCTGTTCATTCTCACATCTCTGTATTCATAGTACTGAACACCCACCTCCCTCCGTTATAGCACTTACTGTGCTTGTTCTTTGTGTTCTCTCCCTGACTGTAAGCTCCTGAAAGATAATGCTCATGTG
This sequence comes from Avahi laniger, assembly GCA_963575035.1. Lineage (NCBI taxonomy): Eukaryota > Metazoa > Chordata > Mammalia > Primates > Indriidae > Avahi > Avahi laniger. Next base: position 10,739 of record CAUYSK010009242.1, read on the forward strand.
TTATCCATCTTTGAATACTTGGTGCCCCAAAATGTTTGGTTTTGAGCTGAATTGGTTTGATGGTTTTATCTTAGTATCTTTTTAATTTAAGATACAAGTATTCTGACATTTCTTCTGATCTTCAGAAGCATTGCAGAGATGAACTTATATATTTTGAAAGATTCTGATATAGTCTGAGTGGATTGTATTGGAACAAATATCATTGCTTGGTTCCATGCTCAGTCCTTGTTATTTTATTTCTTCTTTGGGAGTATGCAAATTCCAACTGTGAGTAGAAATCAATAAATGTATTATTTTACCATTTCAACATCAAATCTCACAGTGACATGAGTGAGTCTCTTTTTCATGAGAACGAAAATGTGATTCTAAGTTTAAAACAAAATGTTATTTGAGAAAAATATTTAAGTTTCCACTGAGACTTTCTCAAACACAATTTAAGGAAATATAAGCAGTTAAACTTTCCCCAGAGGTAGCAATTGGTGAACTCTTCCAAGAAACTATTTCTGTAATGTAATTTAGATATTAAATTTCCCAATTATTTACAGAATGTTGATTGTGTGTATGTATAGAACCTTTTTTATTTTGCAGAGATGTATCCATTTAAAAATTATTGTCATCAGTTTATGAGCTCTAGTTTAGCCATTTCCATTTTTGAGTACATCCAAAAGTCTTCCACTAGAATTGAATTACCTCCTGGAATTCTCTCTAGTTGACAAATAGACTCTACCTTCTCAGAATACTCAATCTAGGTGCTAACAACAACAACAAAATCCTCTCAGGAAGTGATCCCTTTCTTTTAATTATAGGTATTTTCTCTTTCAATAACACTTTCTTTTTATTATATAGTTTATATCTTCAGAATCAGTTAATATGCTAAAAACCACAGCCACTCAGCTATTCATTCAATTTAATAATAATGAGGAGGAAGAGGAGGTACAAAGTATAAGTTTTTAAGTTAAAATTGAAATAATGCATTTTGAAGTGACTGAAAATTAACAGAAATTTTCATTCATGACTTATTAAATAAAAGAAGGACAAAAATTCTGTGCTTGTTGCTTTCCCTTAAAGAAAGAGATTGCTTCAAGGTCATTGGCATTTCACTCACTGGCCTCAGCCCAGATGTGAAGTATCTGACACCCCTTGCCTGATTGCAAAAGTGTTGGGACATGTAGACTTTTCTGAGCCTCTAAAGGAGCAGAGGACAGGAGTGGAGAAGAGGTGAGCATAATTCCACTGCCACAGATATTATGCTCTTAACATGGGGAGAATTTGCTGACAAGAAGCATCATCCTAGGTGAGAGCAGGATATATTCTGCTTATTCTTAGAAAAGATCTGCTTACAGATCATTTTAAATACATGCAAAATGAAATTTCCTGATCTTTTGACTTCCGACTATGCTGTATACCTCAGTTTTCTTATTTATTAAATGAAAGATTTTAAAATAAATGCTCACAAAGTTTTCTTCCAACTACTCTACATTGAAGTGTAAAAAAACAGTTTCATAGATATGATTATGCACCTAAATAATTATTTTTATAACAGCTCAGATAAGCAAGAAGAGAAAACTTGAATGATCCACAAAGTAATGGATTAGATTTAGAGATATAATTATGACTAGCATAAAAAATATGGGGGAATACTGAGGGATACATATAGAAATATTTATAAATATGTGA
>CAUYSK010009243.1:0-59894 GCA_963575035.1 Avahi laniger
AAATTAATTGGACAACTAAAAATATATAGAAAAAATTAGCCGGGCATGGTGGCACATGCCTGTAGTCCCAGCTACTCGGGAGGCTGAGGCAGGAGGATCGCTTGAGCCCAGGAGTCTGAGGTTGCTGTGAGCTAGGCTGACGCCAAGGCACTCTAGTCTGGGCAACACAGTGAGACTCTGTTTCAAAAAAAAAAAAAAGTCCAAATGCACGTTTTTCCTCTCCGTGACTACGATGTGAAGGAGACGCATCTCTTGCTGGAGTCAGTGGAGGAAGGTCTCGGTCTAGGCCAGAGGCACAGGTGGGCGTGGCTTCCTGAACCCAAAGAGGGAACAGGAGTGGAGCAGTGCGAAGGGTGGATCTGAACGTTGCTCATGGGGTGTGGGGCAGGGGTAGGGAGAGCCACCAACTCCTGAGGTGGGTGGGCAGGGGCAGGACACCAGCCTGAAGCAGGCTGTCCCTGAGCACGGCCTAGGCACAGCAGAACCTGACACCTGTGTGCTCACCCAGCCCGCACAGCAGCCCCCCCACAGGTGAGGGCTCGGCAGGGTCCCGGGCGTTAAGTGGCTTGCCTACTGCTACATACCCAGAGTCGTGGGCGGGGAGGCTCTTCCCAACACCCAGACCCTCTTTCCCCGGACCTCAGGCTTGTGCAAAGCTCTGGGGTCCAATTTGTTTGGGACATGGCCAGGAGGTTCCACTTGCTCACCGAGTCTGAGCCAGCTGCGCTGAGTGCCCAGTGCTGGCAGCGCGTCAGAATCCGTTAGCAACCGCCGCATGGGCGAGCGAGGCAGGAAGGAGCAGATGAGGTATTTGCCCAACTTGCTTCTAGAATAGATTTTTATGCCCTAAGGGATTTCTGGGAAGGGCCAAGCAAAGGACGCCCAAGGCCTCTGTTCCAGGCAGAGCGCAAAGCAGCATCTGGAACTGTACGCGGCACCTGGCCGCTCTGGGAGTGGGGGCCCAGCCGCCTGCATCTCGAGATGGGTGGTGGCCGAGGCCACCTGCCTGACCTCAGGACGGCCCTATTTGAAGAAGGAGGGGAGGAAAGGGCTGCTGGAGTCTAGAAACAGGGAAGGACCTGGGGGAGGCAGGACTGGGCCTGAGCCTGGGGGCCAAATTCAGCTGGCAGTGCTCAGTCTGTTCCAACCCGGGGGTGCGGGAGACTTGACAGAGGATCCCAGCTGAGGTGACACAAGGCCTGAGCAGGAGCCGCCCTCCCTCCACCCCTCAAGATGGGGAACGCACAAAACTGCAAGAGATGAGAGTTGTGATGCCACAGTGCTCTTGTTAAACCCACTCCGATCCCAGGAAGGTCGTGGTCTTCCCTGGAAGGGATGCGTCCTTATTCCAACCCTCCACTGTCCTCCAAGGTAGTGTTTCAAGGTGTAGGTTACGGTCCATGGTAGGTCATCGAGGTTGTGGCCAGAATTTTTAAGAAGTGAAATAGAATTAGAAAATATCAGAGTTCACCACAGGTAGTGAGGCTAAGTAGTGTTGCTTGGCGAAACTTTACTGGCACCTGGGAATGTAAATTTTATTTTGTATTGTCGGATGCATTCAAGAAGATCTGAAAGATGCTATTTGCAGGGGTCTCTTTCTAGAATGGGACATCTCACACAGTGTCCTGTGACAATTTTGGTAGAATTTAAGTCCCATAAAAAAAAGAAAGCACATGCTGAAATTTATTTTAAAAGGGAAGGCCCTTTTTATTAGACTTGTACATTTTACTTTCTTCCTTTCAGAATCCTAATAAAAAAAACTTCTGTTTATGCTTGCTTAAAAAAAACACGAATCAAACAAACCAAAGGAACTATTGTAACATCACTTTTGTGATGAGAAAGGACGCAATGAAATTCAACATAACCAAAGAAACTACACTTGGAGGAAAGAAAAATAATGATCCAGGAAAGAATCCTTTAGGGGGGGAAAAAACAAAAAGACGAAAAATAACGAGGAGACGACTGGGGCTCCTGTCCGACCAATGGCGACGTGGCCCTTCCCTAAGAGCATCTCCAAACTAACCCACGGTGAGACCAGAAAGCAGCTTTCTCACCTTGCGGAGTAACAAACACACCAAAGCCCTAATGATCTTCACAGATAAAAATCAATCACTCTATTTTAAAAAAGCACACACACATTCCCCCCTCCCCCCCCGAATTCTCTTGGTGACAGAGCATTCACAAGACGTATGTGTTCTTCACCAGCTGCTCCTTGTCGTCCCCAGAGCTCCAGACGGTGCGCAGGGCACGCTCCTGGTTCCTCCGTGCCAGCCGGATCAGGCAGACCACAGAGGCTCCCAGGAAGAGGATCAGGACCATCACGAACAGCCCCGTCAGGACCACCACTGGGGACGAGAGAGAGGCCTCAGGACTGGCGAGACAAGGAGCGACACAGCCACAGCGGAGCAGGACGGCAGCTCACCCAGGACACAGGGATCTAAGTGGGCTCGGCGAGGACCAACGCCCCCTCCCAACCCAGGCGGTTGGAGAACTGCGGCTGGGGAGAACTCTGACACAGCCTGCCAGGGAAGTCGCCAAGGAGATTCCCCGAAAAAAGGAAATACCACGCTATGTGCACATCCACAGAGTGGACATTTGTGTTCCTTCTTTGTGAACTAAAAACCCACTTCCACTCGGCACTCCCCTGCCATCTCTCGGGGCAACCTGTACGGGAGCCCCAGGCCTACAGAGGCACAGGTGTAAAATACACTGACCTTTGATGTACTGAACATTAAACCCCAAAGGCTGTGTGTTCACACGCCCCTCTGGCCAGCAACAGAGAGGGATGTGACCCTGCAGGTGGCCGAGGTGGCTGAGGGCCACCCGTGGAATGAAGTCGGGGTGGAGGCCAGGGTGGATTAGGTACAGTGCTGGGAGGGGACCCTTTGCTCCCAACTGCCAGGCAAGTTCAAGTTGCCCCATTGCAGTCCCACTGGTCAGTTAAGATGCTTTTTCTCAGGTGGGGCTCCGTCTAAGGAATGTGACCTCCTGTGGTAGCCACCTGGGCCCCCGACTTGGCTGTGGAACTTTAGAGCTGGCTCTTTTGGGGTGATCCCCTCTCTCCAGTTCCACCCACTAACGCTCCAGACCTGGCTGCGTTCCAACCCCCACCAGCCGAACCAGGTCCTAGCTCTAGACCGGAGCAGACTGGCAGGCCAGGTCTTGGCTCCTTAACAGGGAAACACGTCGTGGAGAAAGAGGCCAAACCAGTGTGGCAGGTCCTTTGTACCAACATCACCATCCGCACTCAGCTCAGAAACCAAAGAGGACGCCCCGCCTCCTGGGCAGGCGTGACTGCCTGGGGAAACAGAGGCCCGTGGCCCATGACCAACTCTTTATACCCCACAGCAGCCAAGTTCCCTCCACACCTCGGGCCAGCCTCAGGCCTGTGTTCGGCAGTCCCCACACGCCTAAAAGGTAGCCCTCGTCCCCTAGTCACCCAGCCAGCCAGGCGGAGCCTGCCTCGTAAACTACTGACTCACTCCAGCCGTGTGTGTACGCTGCACAGTGGGACAAACGGCCACTGCATGTTCCAAGCTGCCTTGCCATTCTCGTGTAGCAACAACTTTCGACCAAAAAGATGTTTACAGGGAGGGACCATCTGTCCAAGCAAAACCACAGCTGGGCAGAGCTGAGCTCACTTGAGGAAGGAAGGGGGCAGGCAGATGGCAGGAGGAGGGCAAGAGGCTGTTTACCTTTGGTGCCAGGGGGCAGGACAGGATAGATCTGCTTGCCTGGAAGAGAACACACAGCCCAGAGAGGTCAGCTCACAGTCCTGCCCCAGCCCACAGAGCTGCCACCAACCCAGGATCCCCCTCAGCCTCGGGGTCTTCATAGGGGGCTCCCTCTGAGGGACTCTTCCAGCTCTTCTGGGGGCTCTGAGGTCTTGCCACCCCAGTGGGGTCCAAAAGGACAAGCACTCCCAAGGCCCTCCTTTTAGGGATGGGAAATGGACTGGGGTCCTCGAGGGGAGGGCTCGTCCGCCACCACCGTTCCCTGGATTCAGGAGGCAGGCACACTCACCGAAGCAGCGGTGCATGCACGCCTCCTCGGAGAGGTAGCTGTTCTTGTTGCCCTGGCACCCTCCGTAGATAAAGTTATCGCAGGCGTTCTTCTCGGCATCAAAGTACCAGCGTGGGAAGGCTGCGCGGCAAGGCCCCGTGACCGCCTTGGCAGTGCAGTACTCTGGAGCAAGACAGCCCAAGGAACACAAGTGAGCAGGGCCCTGGAGAAGCGGAGTCGAGCTAGAATGCTCCTGAGTAGGCACACAGCTTCAGTCAACGAAGAAACATCTCTCTGATAAAGAAACTTGTAAGTAAATTCCAGACAAGGCCAGCCTGGCTGATCTGACAACTCGGCTCTACCTTTTTTTTTTTGAGACAGAGTCTCTGTTGCCCGGGCTAGAGTGCAGTGGTATCATCATAGCTCACTGCAGCCTCAAACTCCTGGGCTCAAGTGATCCTCCTGCCTCAGCCTCCCTAGTAGCTGAGACTGTAGGCGTGCACCACCACACCCAGCTAATTTTTCTTTTTCTTCTTTTTTTACTTGTCTGGCTAATTTCTATTTTTAGTAGAGACAGGGTCTTGCTCTTGCTCTTGCTCAGGCAGGTTTCGAACTCCTGACCTCAAGCGATCCTCCTGCCTCGGCCTCCCAGAATGCTAGGATTACAGGTGCCAGCCACTGTGCCTGGCCCACATTTCCAAATATCTTCTCTAGAGCCTAGACTGTGTTTGAGAGGCTGAGGCAGGAGGATCACCTGAGCCCAGGAGTCTGAGGTTGCAGTGAGCTATGATGACACCACTGTACTCTAGCCCGGAAGAGAGAGGAAGACCTTGTCTCAAAAAAATAAAATTAAATTTAAAATAACTGTAATAATAATAATAAAAGATTGTGTTAATCTGGCGGTTCCTCTATGCCAGGTACTGTTCTAGGCAATGTACGTGCATTGACTCAGTCTCTATGAAATCCATCCGGGGACTTTCATTTCAGGCATGGCAGCTCTGAGAGCTACAGTCACTTGCCCACAGCCACACAGCTGGTCAGAGGTACAGTGGTAAATTCCAGAACCACGCACTATGCTGCCCCCTAAAGCAAAACTTCTCCGCTGGCACACCCCGCTCCCTGCAGGCTGGGCGCAGCCACGCGAGGCCGACTCTGACCCCCCAGTGCCGCCCCTGGGAAGGTAGGAGTCCCGCTCCACAATTTCCTTCATGGAAATCCACAAGCGCCTCTCAATCCTCAACTAAGAAAACCCGTTTTGCCCCACATTAAAATTATTTTTTAGTTATACCTTCATAGTTGAAAATATCGCTGGAGAGGTCATCAGAATCCTGTCTTCTGGGAACTGAAACACAAACATCTGTGTCAGGGAGGCTGGGACAGACAGGACATGTGGCCTAGCTGGGGCTGACTCTACAGGGCCCACGAGGGGTGCGGACACACCGGCACCTTTGAGGGAACGTGTGGAGCCCCCTTCCGTGGGCAGCGGCAGCTTTGCTGTCGCCCCTCCCCCGCCCCATGGGCTCCAAAGCACACACTGAACCAACGCTGGTCAGCGAGGCCCTGCCGGCTCCTTAGGGTTACCATGGAAACGAATCCCCGCCAGTTACTGGTGTGATGAGGAAGAGGTCTTGCTCATACTTTCTAATACAGCAGGGAGGCCCCGCACCTCCTGGGGAAATTTTCTTCTTGAACAGGATGGAAACCAGAGTTATCACTCTGGATGCCTCGGAGAGGCCAGCAGGAGATAAACAGTGACCCAGGCAGAGCAATGCCAGGAAAGTCACAGGATTCCCGGCCTAGCAAACCTGGAAAGCGACTCTAGCCTAACTCTGCAGCATTCCACCAGTCACTGAACTAAAACCCTGACTCTCATGTGGCACTGGTGCCAGAGTCAGAGGCCCAGAGCAGACTACAACCAGCACCCTTGTTGCAGGGGGAGTGCTGTCCTCCATCGGGGGTGGGGTTTGTGTCCCTCCCTCCACAGAGGGTCTCGCTTGCCCAGCTGAGCCCACTGCCCGGGGACTGGCTGCCGTGAAAGCAGGGCTGGGCCCCTAAGGGCACGTTTGCTACCGGGCAGTGCATCGGGACCGCTCGCCCGGGCTCTTGACACAGAATCCTTAGCATAAAGGGGGAAGGGGGCAGCGGCTGCCAGCACCACAAAGCAAGCTCACAAAGCTGGAGACCAAGTTCTGTCGTGGAATGGAGAGGCGGGGGTGGCAGAGGACAGAGGACTTTTAGCTCAGGGAGGGAGACAGCAACAGGAACAAGGAGCAAAGGAGGCAGAACAGAGAGGCGGGGTGGGCGAGGGGAGACAGCACAGCAGGTAGAGGCCTGGAGCCTCGTGAGCAGTGGCCACTTCGATCCCCTGTTCTCCAGAAGGAGGCTGGGGCCAGCCAGGAAGCACCGCAGAATCCCGGCCTTTGTGTCGGCTGGACACGTGAGCTCTGCTGGGGCCAGAGCAGGCAGCCCAGGCCAGTTCTGAGTTAACAGAACCAGGAGGTGGGAACCCTTATGATTCCCAAATTACAGGTGTCCTTTCACTTGTAACCCATCTGGGTGGCCCTCGCTTCATCCTGGTCTTTTTAAGAACCTACCACTCGGGACAGAGGAATCTGCTCCATTCCTGCTGGCGGTCAAGTCATCAATGGAATTCTCTGCAAGGGGACAGACAGACACGGCAGTGAGAAAGTGCACCTCCAAGACTGCCCGATGGGAAAGCAGTGAGCTGTATCTGAGCCGCTGTCAGTCTGTCCTGTGTGCCTCTCACGGCAACTCCCATTTCTCTTTTAAGTGTGACCTTCAATGTGCACGACAAGCCACAAGCCCGCCACAACTTGGAAATAAGGAACCAAGACTGCCCTCTGAGGATTAAACTTTAAGATGAACTTGCAGAGAATCAGAGCAAAGACATGCGCGCGACTACAGAAAGGCAGAATGGCTTCCAGGGCCAAATCATCTGTTTAATCGCATCAACTCACCTAAACAGTTAAAAAGTTAAGAGGGTACACAAACAGTGTAAATGTACTCAGCACCACTGAACTGTACACTTAAAAATGGTACAAACGAGAAACTTTGTGCTATGTGTATTTCCCACACATGCAAGTTAGGAGGGGGGTGGAGAGGCCGGCTGATCTAGGAGGGAGGGAACCCCGGCTCCCCTGCTGCCATTAACAGTCACCTCGCAAACCAGCTCCCCTTGTTCCCCCTTCTTCACCCAGCAATCTTCTTGCAATTTGGCCGGGAGGTTTGCCTCCGTGGACCAAAGGCGCAGGCACAAAGACATGTCTACTCCCCAGGGCGGTTCTGGTTCTCATTATAAATTAATAAACCGGTCTTCTCATTCTCATCTGGCTCCCGGCAGAGCCCACCTGCCTGCAAGAGAACGTGCTGGCAAAGGACTCCAGGCGCTCACTGCTCTGGCAGGTTTTAGCTCTTTGTAGACTCAGGCGAGAGCACCTCAGGAGACGCATGCTGGATTCACGATCGGATGCCAACGATGAGCTTTCTGGGCCATGAGGTGGGGGCCGGACTCCGGACCGCCTCCAGGGAGACAGCTTACCTGCCTTCTCCCAGCAAAACACGAGAACCCATGTCCCGCTGCAGTGACAGCCTATCTCAGTGTCCGCTGTCTAAGAGTTCTCAACGCAAGCTCTCTTCCCGAGGAGACGAGCAGTGACCAGCACAGGCAGGCACATCTGCTACGGTCACCTCTTGACTGGGATGGCACAGAAAAGCTAGCGAAAAATATTCCCCCCATGATTTCACATCAAATCACTGCTGGCTGGAAAAACACAAATATAATAAATGGTATTTTCCTTAGGCACCGTCTGGTGAGGTTGCCAGTTACCTCTAAAAGGTGAGGGACGGCCTCCGTGATCCAGAAACCATACCCAGGCCCCTGGCTCTCTAATCACTTGCCGAGTGTCTGCTGGGCACCAGGCACCGAGACATCAATAAAATTCTTCTCGCGGCACTCGGTCACTGCCGGGCTGGTGTGGTCCTAAGCCATGTTGTAAACCTGAGGTCACGGTCAAGGCCACTGCTGTTTTTGTCTCTTTACACACAACTTTCATAAGCTTATCTCATCTCTGAACGCACAGCTGGAAGCCGAGAGGGTTGGGAGTGGGGGGGCGCCAGCACATCATCCCCACGCAGAACCGTCATTTCCGGTCAGAGTGTCAACCCCAAGTCGTCCAGAAAAGATGTATGGAGTCACGTGCTGATGCTGGGGAGAGTGCCACCGAAAATCTTTAAAACCTCCGGTCTCTGCAACACTCGGGGTGCATCAGCCCCAGAGGGCAACGTGTCGCTGCCATCAGCTCTCAGGGAGTCCTTCACAGCTCGGCTCCGAGCCAGGGCACGCTGCTGGGGGCTGTGGGTTTTCATTTAAACTGTGAGGCTGTCAGGGTCAATGTTACCTTGATTCCACAGAACCCTTCGCAGGTGAAGGCCAGTAAAGACGGATTCCAGCACCTACGGTTGTTTTAACTTGACCCGTAACGTGGCTGGGGTGAGCTATTCAAGTCATTTGTCCCAGAAGTAAAAATAACCCAAATGCCTGCGGCCAGCCTTGTCGGAGTGGACCGAGAGGCCCCTGCGCCAGAAGGGAAGGCCACTTCCTCCTCTGCCCGGTCTGGTGTGGAACTTGCACTCAGAAGTGGGAGAAGGGAAGTGGGCAGAGGCCAGCTCACGCTGCCCCCCGGCTCCCCTTTCTGGGAAGAAGAGGAGGAAGGTACCACCGTGCAAGCACTGGATGGCCGCTGGGACCTCCGCACTGCACCTGACTCTTCTGTTTTTTAAAACGTCCCCCAGATCCCGCTGTGAAGAGCTAGCAAAGAGCAAAAGGCATCCACACCCCAATTAATAGATTTCCCCACTGCCACCGCCTTACCTGTGACACCAGCACATTTCTGGAGACACTCCTCTTTGCTCTGGTAATTGTTGGCATTTCCTTTGCAGCCTCCATACACAAACTGCTGGCAGGATCCATCAGTGACATCGTACCACCACCTGGGCATGGAGGCCCGGCATCTCCCCACCACCTTCGAAACCAGGCAAAAGTTGCGGATGCCACGTTATCCGTCAGCCACCGCGGCCCAGAGAGGGGCAGCGATGCCAGGAGAGCGAGGAGCGCCCGGCACCGCCTCTGCCCACACAGCTGCGCCATGACCCGCTCCACTGGGACGCCCACGCGAGGCCTCGAGCCGCCGGCCCTGAGCTCATTTCTATTTTGTAATTAGTCAAGAGTAGCCCATATATAGTATTAAACAGTCTCCAACTGTTAAAAGACAAAACTACAAAGGCTTTGCAGCAACATGAGGTAACTAAAACAGACAAAATGGCTTGGACAAAAGCAAGAGTGTGGCACTAAATCCCATTGGTAAAAATCTTCAAATTGACTAAAGTGACACCCACTAAATTCTTTCACCTGGATAAAATTTCCCAGGGAGAAGACACTAAGATCATAGCTCTTTCATAGCCTGATATGCTAAGTCTGGAGTGGAGGTGTGTTCTAAAAAATATTGCTGCTGTGATTCTTGGCAGATGGTGTTTATTTGAATCAAACAGTCAAGAAATCATGTCTTTTGTAGGCTGCTATACCCCCAAACCTTCTAGCCTTAACTAAAGGAGACTCAAATTTCAAAACTTAATATGGCCATTGGATCTCCACTCTTTTATGAGTGGAAAAATAGGATGTCAAATTTGCTCAGGTTCTAAGAAGGCTGTATGCCCTGATGTCCTCCTTAGAGGTAGGTCAAGGAGGATGAGAGAAAAAAGACCTCCTAAAGGGCAGGGCCAAGGGCTATTGAGAACAGCAGAATAGAGAACTTTTTCTCCAGGCAGAAATAGAGAACAGAGCTTAATCAACAAGCATTTCCTACTGGAATGTTCTGCTAGGGTTGCCTTAACAATATACCAGACTGGATGGCTTAAACAACAGAAATGTATTTTTTCAGTTTGGAGGCTACAATTCTGAGATTAGGGTGCCGGTACAGTGGGTTTCTGGTGAGACTCTCTTTCTGGTTTGCAGATAGCTGCCTTCTTGCAGTGTACTCACCTGGCCTTTCCTTGGTGCATACATGTATATATATGTGTGTATTTGTGTGTGTGTGTGTGTGTGTGTGTGTGTGTATGTGGCAGGGTTGTGGGGTGGGTAAAGAGGGGAGATTAGAACAAGTTCTCTTGTGTCTCTTCTTATAAGGACACTAATCTCATTGAATCGGGGCCCCACCCTATGGCTTCATTTACCCTCAATTATTTCTTTAGAGGCCTCATCCCCAAATACAGCCACATTGGGGAGCAGGGCTTCCATATATGAATTTTGTAAGGATGCAAACATTCAGTCCATAACATCTGTCTTTAAGATAGGGTACTTCTGATGACTGAGAGTGAGATTTTAGAGTTACTATGGAATAATTAATGGCTGCTTGTACCTTCCATTCTTTCTGTTTCTGAATGGGAGTGCTTATTGTGATGGAGGGTGCGGTAGGGAAGGCTAATAACTTGTCTTTTTGTCCTGGGTCTTTGGATCAAGAGGAACCATATGTGGACCTAACATTGAAATTCTCATAAGAGTTTGAGCCTCATGCTTTGATGAGACAATGAGACTTTTGGATTGTCTCCTTGTAGAGATAGGATGGGAATTATTATATTATTAATTATTATTATATATATGGAAACAGAATGTTAAATATTTGGTAATCAGGGAGAAGACTATGATGTATTATAATATAGTTCAATTTTTTTCTGTCCTCCCTGCTGTATCGCTTCTTGTTGAATCTCTCCCCGTGGAAGGATTAGATATTCAATCTTATTGACGTCAGATTTGGCAATAAGGCTTATTTTGTTTGGCCATGAAAATGTGAACAAAAGTGATGTTTGTCACTTTCAAATGGAAACTTAAGCCAGAGTGTGCTTCACTATCTGGTGGACAACATCTTAGATAAAGAGTACTTTGTCAGTCTGGGTGCTGTTAAGATAACATTGAGCAGAACCAAAAGGGGCATGTGGGATGAAGGAGAGGACAAACACAATGAAACAGCTTTTGTTGTTATGAACCCCTGAAATTTTGAGATGGTTTATTATCACCTTATAACCCGGCCTAGGCAAACTGATGGCATGCTCTATGTATATGGGGAATTAATGTTACATGTGGTATATAAGTTATATCTAATTTATCCAAGTTGATCAAGGGGTTGAAGAGATACTATTTAGTTTGCTAGGACCTTGAGGTAAAGACTGAACTAAAAAAGGCACATTTTTATACTGAGTACTAGCCCAAAGAAGAGGCATATAACTTGTTTTAGTGTTAGTATTGTAAGATCCACTAAACTGTTCTTAATACAAGCTTGGAATGTCTTAAAATGAAGAGTAGAGATTTTGGAATATGATTAGTTCTTCCAGCAGGTGCTCCATGACTCTATCTAGCTCCTTTACTTTATCATGGTAGGGTTATAGTGCACTATTTTGGTTTCCAGAGATGACAAACATGCTGACTCATCTAGTCCCATTTCATTATAATAAATTTAGGATGATTTCAGCAACATTTTCTATGAACTGGCCAAAGCTATTAAGAGGCTAACTCTGCTTTTTCCTAATTTAAATTCAACTGATGCTCCAGTCTGAGATCTGTAGTTTATCTGGTCTTCATTAAGGACCTGTTAAACTATGACAAAAGTATTACATTTTTGGACATTTACACCATTATGTATAATATTAATTGCCCAAGGGTACTAATTAGCTGATTAGAATAACTGTTCTTTGTATATATATCACTTTACTGACTCCAGAGTCTGCATTTTGATTAGTATTACGGAATGGAGAAAAAAAAATTCTGTGTTGCAAGGGAAAGGGTCATCCAAGCATTTCACGATCATCAGTATTCTTTTCAAAGTTGCACCACTAAAACTCCTTTAGTCACCCCTTGTCTTCAATCACTCAAAAGGACTTGAGTGCTCATTAGTAAGCTTCTGCAACCAGTTTTTGGTGCTGGGAATAGTATTGAAGGAGGGAAATAAAATGGACTTACTCAGCATTACAGATAGAATCAATTGATCTTCCAGACAGCAAATACTTGATCAGCTATTCTCATACTTACCAGCATGTCTATGTGGAGATGTCTGAAATCAGTGAACAGTAGCAGCTTAGCCAAGTGAGATACGTGGATGTGCTGTAATTATAAAAGTGTTCCATCTGCCTACATTAAGACTCAGAATAATCTGTGAGCATGAGGGCCCAGGCTAATTAACAAGATTTTCTTTTTTTATCTTTCAATAATTCTGAAGTCATAAACCCTCTGTTATCAAGTGAATATAAAATACTGTCCCAATGCAAATACTTAATTTTGTAGATATGAAGTATAGACATTTGCTTAAAGTTTATACAATGTAAGAAAAAGAAAATTAAGATGATTTTGTCATCAAAACAGAATGATCCCACTTTCTCTTGTTACTATAGTGCCCAGGACTACTAAGTGTAACATGGTCATTAATAATAGTCCAAACTGGGGAGATCTGGGTGGTGAGAAAGCTAAACATTCTGGGAGTCAGGTCACTATAGTTCTGCAATGAGAACATCTGAGAATAGGTGACTTCCTTTATGAAAATAGAAAAGAAACATCAATAATATATTATTTGAGAAGTCTATGTATACATTTTCTGAATATTGCCAATAGAAATGCTGATAAAACTGATGGAAATTTCCAAATGTGGCTGCCAAATTTCTAACGTGTATTACTCACTTTCTTGTTTTGCTGTTTATTTAGCTTTGTTCTTTATTTTCATTTTAATCAGTTTATGCTCCCAAATATTTGGAAAAGGTAAATCCTTATGTCAAATCTTCCCTGCAGTACAACAAAGATAATTTAATAGTCTTGTTCATATTTATTCAATACCTAGTTCTCTCTAAGTGCTTATTCAGTTTTAGCAATCAGCTTATGTGTTGGCAACAAATTTCTATTGATCACTCACGTGAGTAATTTCTTGTACAATGGCATGGCTAAATCTTTTATTTATATTGGTGCTCATTTCAATGCTTACATCCCTTGCTCTGTAAATAAGACCATTGTTAAGGAAAAGTGAAATTTTTCATAAGAATGTGTTGAAGAAAGTTTAAATACTTACTGTTGAGAAAAACTGTTAAAAGATGATTAACTAAAAAATCGATAGTCTGTATTGCTATCCCAGTATATGAATAGTATATATGCTTAGTAAAGGATATGTTAGTGTAGGATTCTGTTAGTACAGGATATCCTAAAAGATGTCCAGTATTAAATCTAATATAGAAGTCTAGAAGAACATTGACAAAAAGATAATCAAATATGAAGATATTTCAAAATGGCTTTAACTTGGGTAATAATAATTGAGAATATTTAATAACATTAGAAATAACTATGGGTACCAGAATATAAAACTTTAGATCTGAAAAAGTCTTCAGAAATCACCTTGCTCAGCCGCTAAATTTAGAGATGAGGAAAATGACCCAGATGTATCCAATGCCACAGCACAAGGAAATGACAGGTAAGAGGCTTGAATAAAGGACTCTTGGTGACTAATTGTTGCTCTTCTGCTCAAGATGGCTCCTTATGATTTTAAAAATCACAACTTTGTACGTTTATTAAGGAGATGTGTCTAATTTTCTTACCAGATCAAATGGATATTGTTGGTGTTGTGACTTGGTAAAATGTTAATTATCCTTGAATTGAATTCTAAAATTCATAGTTTCAAGGAGAATTAGTGGAAACTAGGAAATTGATATTTAATTTTTTAAATACAGATGTGAAGTTCTTTTTATCTGGCCTATAACTCATCTTTTGTTTCTGTTTGTAATCTCTTTTTGTCCATTTACTGAACTAAAGGCTTGGATAAAGAATCTTATCAAAATTCTTTTATTCTATTATTTGTGATATGTGGGAATGTCTATTACAATAAAGTGAACAGCAGTTATTTTTCAATATAACTTGCCTATGTTGACTTCCCTAAACCATTACACCTAATATACATCTCTGTTAGGAGAGCTTGATTAATACAATATTTCCAGTATTTCTCCATATTTTCTCACTCTAGGTAAGAAAGGGTAGCTTCTCTGATTAAAGAATTTGGGAAAAATAAACTCATTTTTACCTCTGTTTTGTCCTTTTTTTCTCTTTGGGGCTAGCTGGCTCAGGAGGAAGGAGTTCTTCACCACGCCACTCACCTGGAGAGAAGAGAACTTCTGTTGTTTAGTGTTGCCTATAGCGGGGCAGTGGTGGTGAAATCTGCCTAGTTCTTGGGTTCTGTTTGCAGCAGTGTCATAGTTCTCACAGTAACCTATGTCCTCTAACTCCATCTTACGGGTAATTAATGTGATATCTTGATCTATCTGTCTTTCTTAGCTAAGTTTTCAGATTGTCAGGAATAAACAAGGACCCTACTCACAGACTTCAATAAATACTCCTGGTATAGACTAATAAAAACATAACCCACAAAAATATGACATTTTAAAATTAGCTTAAAAACATTATAGAGTGAAGAAAATCTCCCATTTCTCTCCTTCTCAATCAACTCTATTAGTGAACTCCTGGGTGAGTGAGCATTCTTAGGCTGATTATAAATGAAGAGATTTTTCTGCATGATTCCTTCTTGGTGCTGCAGTCCCTATCTGGTTCTACAGGTGAGATCTTCCACTTCCTTCCCTCTGGGAGTCAAGTGTTTAACCTTCTCTCTTTCCTGAGAATCCATCAGCCTTGCACATCCAGTATTCCACAGAATCCTGGCTATCACATACCTGCAGGCTTTTCCTGAAAAGAAGCTCACATTTTAATTTCTTCTTCTTTTTTTTTGAGACAGAGTGTCGCTTTGTTGCCTGGGCTGAAGTGTAGTGGCATAATCATAGGTCACAGCAACCTCAAACTCCTGGGCTCAAGTGATCCTTCTGCTTCAGCCTCCCGAGTAGTTGGGACTACAGGTGTACTACAATGCCTGGCTAATTTTACTATTTTTAGTAGAGATGGGGTCTCGCTCTTGCTCAGGCTGGTCTGTTTTAATTTCTGTTTATTTTTGTATTCATGTTTTCTCTCCTTCCCCTAGAAGTCTGTTCCTGTTGGAGTTTCTCTCTCCCTCTCTCTCTCTCTCTGTCTCTCTCTCTTTCTCTCTGTGTCTCTGTCATACATTTCTGTAGTATTCCTTCCCCTCAGACCCCCACACTCACACATAACATACACAAGTGTATCTATATGAATGCAACATACAGAAGTGTATCTATCTATCCAGAAAGTATCCAGCCATGTAACCATTCTCTTTATATTAACAATGGCTGGATACTTTCCAGACAGACCTCATATATCTGTCTAGTATACATAATTCTTACATTTTGTGCTGTAGAAAATGATGAGTAATTTGCAGTGAATAACTCTCACCCAATTTGCTGTTTATGTATCTGCTATTATTCTTCAAACTTACCAAAGAAGAGTAACTGAAACTGACAGTCTGAATCTACCTGACTTCACACACACCCTCAAAGATGGAAGTCAATAACACAAATGGAGATTGCAGGACCTAATGTAGAGTTGCATTTGCAGATATGATTTTCTTGGGAAGAAAATGTATGCTACTAAGTGTTCAGTGAGCTACTGTAAAGAGTCATTTTTCTTTATCTTTTGCACTTTCTTTGTTCTGTCTACAACTTTTAATATTTTATATTCTATAAATCTTCACTTAGAGTACAGTGAAAAGCAACATTTGAAATTTCTTTTTTTTGGAGCCATACCATTAGACAACGAGAGATTTTACAAAAATTTAGAAAAGGATCAGGGCCTCATTTGGCAAAGCAGCATAAAGTAATATGAATTTAAGAAATTTTTTTCCAAGATGCCAAAGGGTAGACCAACTTAACAGTGTTGGAGAATTTTGTCCATCAGGACTTGAAATTCAGATCAGCTATTGAAGTTAAGTTAAACTACTTAGCAAGTTTTAACTGTTACTCGCCTTCAAGGACAAGGGCTAAAGTCACTTAAAGACTGAGGCGAAGTTCACTGCAAATCAACTGTGTTGGGAGTGTCAAGTAGCCTGCTCTGTGACAGACTGAAGAAAGGGAACTCTGTGCGGGGTAATGGAGACACTCTGCTAAGGAGAGCTCTGTTCCCGCCTGTGTCAGCTCTGAAGACTTGAGAAACAACTCAGATCAGCCTGATGTGAAGATAAGTGGGCGATCAGGACAGACATCCGATTGATTGGGAAGTGGATGCAGAGCCTAAAGCCATATCTGTACTAATGGAAAGCAACAGAGCTTTAAAAATGAATCTTTGGTTTTACTTAAAAATTAGTTCTAAAAGATCAACAGGAAATGAGCTATTGACTGTGTGTTGACGTTTCAGGCCGTAAAGGGACTGCAAGTAACACAAAAATATCCCTTCAAATATGCTGATACAATCAAGTGACATTTATATGGGAGAAATATTAAAATCATATTTTTCCCTCTCTTAAGGCTATGTACCAAAGCTAGGGAATTAAACAATGTCCTTTTCTAAGGATTTTTAAGTTTATAATGCCTGGTCTTGCCCCAGGAGCTTTTTGGGCATTAAGACCAATAACCAAGTTGACCCTAGGACCTGATGACCTTCAGTTCCTCTCTATTGACAAACAATGCCCTCTCCAGGCAATTTTGTGTATCTTTTTGTCAAAAATAACCAAAAGAATAAGCTGAACCTGAGTCATGTCTCAGAGCTGATGATGTAAAACAACAGTGCTTCCAGAACTTTGTCATATTTTTGTTAACATTGGCCAAATTGCAGAGCAAACTTTTCCTTTTGTCCTGTGATTATTTCCTTCTAGGACAGAGGTCACATATAGCAGCCTTTGAGCTCAAAATGGCTTATACGTAGATTTTGTTTGTCCTTTTCAGTTTGATAAATATTGAGGATGTTTAAAAGATTCTCCACATCTTCAGATTCTTTTGAAAAATGAGAAGATCTGGCACCCCTCTTCCAACTTCCCTCACGGCAGTGACTCGAAGGAGTGGAGTCGGGCTGCACATCCAAGCAGGCAGGGCTTTCCCATGCGGTCCCACTCCCTGTGGTCTTATGTGAGACTAGCCGCATCACTGCTTTACCGTGGCATCCCTGCAGATACTTGAATTTGTGACCCTGCTCTTGATGACCTAGCACTGTCACTACTACCTGGTCCATCGTCCAGTCGTCCCCCGCAGACCTTTCTGCCTATCTTGCCGGTAACATCATTTTCCTGTATATTCAAAAAATAAAATACTAGAACAGCCTTGAAAAAAATCAATCCTTATTTTTCTCCCCAGCAATTAAGTCAGACTTTGTCATTTTGACCATCCTTTATTTGAAATATTTATGACTTCAGTCATATTGGTGTGGGGGGTGGTGGTAGAGAATGTGAAAAAATTAAATTAGAAGTTAATATACTGACATTCTTCTTTGTGTAATATGAGATTAACTAAATAAGTAGAAGTTAGGAAATAGACGTATTTATTTTGTGTAAAACAATATTCATGTTGTCCTTTGGATTTCTGTATCTTATTCTTACAGGACTTTGACTTTGATATGTTGGTTTTTCTCTTGAGATCTAACTAACCTGTATCACTGCTGCTTTTCGTCTTTCTGGAAATGTGTTACATTTAATGCTTAAATTTCAGTGGATATATGTGTGAACACCTTAGGCAAGCTGCTCTGTGAGGAAGGAGACTCTTCTAGCCTTCTTCATTTTTCTTTGACTTAGCAAGTGCAAAACCCCAACTTGCTACCCTGGTTCAGTGAGTGGAATAAATTAGGGTTAGACATATCTGTATTAAAATTCCAGTTATAATGGGTTCCAATTTATTGCTTATAGTACATTATTCTTACTTTTTAGTTTTTAGTTGAATCTTTAACATACTTTTCAACCAGGCATTGACCAATATGACTCTTTCCCTAAGAATATGGAAAGAGTATTAGTTGCCCTTTCTTTTTATCTTACAAATACAAAAACACATTCAGTGAGTATGAAATAATTCTCAACTTATTATAGTCTCTTTCAAAGAGGGCTTCGACCTAATATTTCTTTATAAAAATTAACATGATTATAGAGTTTATCTCTCCCTCTTTGGACATCTTCTGGTCCGATTTCAAGTTTTCAAATATTAGTAAAACCAAGACCTAAAGATGATAAGAAAGTATATCACCGCACATTAGAAATTTGATGAGTTACTTGTTAATATTCTGAAAAATAATGGTGGTGTTTATTGATATTTGCAATATGTATTGTAGAATGGCAGACAGTACAGATTGGGAGAACTTGGTAGACAAAAATATTTTGATCACATGCTTAAAACTCAAATTTACCCCACGTGGGAATAAAACAGAAGACAGCATATTTAATGAGGCACAAGTAAATTTGAGAGGAAAACAAACACTTTGAACAGTAAAGAACAGGAATTAAAAAAACAAAACAAAATAACACTGGCAGTTCATTCCAAGGTTGGAATGTATAAATACCTTGAGCACAGGGACTAGTTTTATTCATCTTTGAATCTCTAGTGCTGGTGTATGGAGAAGCACTCAGTAACTGTCAGGTGAATTACCTTGAATATAGTTGCGTGGGGAATTAGGCTGCTACTCAGATTTCTAAAGACAGACAAACCCCGGGGGAACAATTGTCTCCCAAGGACCTATCACTAATAATGAGTGTCCTTCAGACAATGTAGAAACAATATGGAAACAAGCTATTGATACAGTAATAAAAAATGCTTGTTAATTTAAAGCCCAGTTAAACTTAATGTATTGTAAGAGATCCAGATATGGGCAAGGCTCGAAAATGTCCCTGGATCATGCAAAAGGAAATAAAAACTGAAGTCACAAAAGTTATGTAATAAAGAATAAGAAATCACTTATTTTATTTTTTTTAGGAAAAATTAATGCTGCAAGACCATGGAATTTTAGAGCTCTTGAGTTTACTTTCCGGCACAGTGCAAAGGAATGTTAGATATGACACTAAGGATAATACTGATCAGAGTAAGGGTTTTGCACATCAGTGATGGAGTTCTTTATAATCTAGATTAGTGGCTTTCAAGGTTTTCTGACCACTATGTATATCCCTTTGGATACATGCATATACTTATAAAGGAAAACAACATGATTATAGAGGATTTTCCCCAATCTCTACATTTTTTGAATTGATTCTAAGATTTCAAATGAACTTTTGACCATATTCACTCAGTTGCTCTATGACGTGTATTTTTTCTTTTCTTTTATTATTTAATTAAAAATAAGTTGATTTCAACATATTAAATTCATCTTACGACTCATTAATAGGTTGCAAAAACTTATTAGTGAATCATAGCTTTCATAAGTTTAAAAATCACTGTAGCAGAGCTACAAAAATTACAAAAAACTAAATTGGTACCAATGTTTTTGTTTTTAAAGTAGTGTTTATTAAACGTCTTAGACAGTACTTAGTCAAACAGTCTTCCTTGGCTTCTTAATGTGCCCTAATGATTGATAAGAATACCCACGAAAGGCAGGATTCTAAGATGGTTCCCAAGACTTTCCACCCCGCACTAGTGTTCGTGCCTTGGAAAATCCCTGGGATGATGAGTATGATGAATTTTACCTGTGTGGTTAGATTATGTTATATGGCATAGTTGCTCTTAATATAAGATTTATCTAGTGGTCTGAACTAAGTACATGAGCCATTTAAAAGCAGAGAGTTTTCTCTGGCTAGTGGCTGAAGAACAAGCCAAGATTCAAAGCATGAGAAATATTTGATGCCTCATTACGACTTGAGGCTGGAGGGGGTCACATGTTAAGGAATATGGGCCTTCTCCAAGAGCAGCCCTCACTGATAGCCAGCAAGGACATGAGCATCTCACTCCTACTAAAGCAAGGAATTAAATTCTGCCAACAATAAGGATAAGCTCAAGATTAGATTTTTTTTCCCATAATCTTCAGGCAAGAACTGATTTTAACCTTGATTTTAACCTTGTGAGTCCTGAACTGAGAATCCAGCCACACACCATTAGACTGTGATGCTAATACATTTGTGCTGTTGTATGCTGTAGGTTTGTGGTAATCTGTTTTGAAGTAATAGAAAATTAATATAACAACCAAGTACTTTGCCATTTTTAATCATAAAAGAAATTCTGTTCAGAATGTTTTCTCTACAAGGCGGGAAAATAGCTAATCCATTTTATTAGATCATTCAGTATGAAATGTCCGATTTCAAATCAAAGTGTAGTTTATTATATCTCAAACAAGAATTAATCAAAGTACGCACCTATAATATGGGCATTTTTACCATTTTAACAGTAGCTTGTTTATGCCAGCAGCGACAAAGCATGGAAAGTTAGTGGCGATGAAATTGTGAAAGGCGTTTTCCACAGCTTGTTGAGAATTGAATATTTTTCCTTGCAAGAAGTGGTCCAAAGCTTGGAAGAAGTGGTAGTCCGTTGGTGCAAGGTCTGGTGATACAGTGGATGACAGAGAGTTCACAAGTACAGCTCCTGTAGTTTGAGTGGTGTTTGTGCTTTATGTGGTCAAGCATTGTCTTACAAGAGGATTGGCCTGTCTCTATCCACTAATCTCTGCTGCTTAATTATAAGCATCCTCAACATTTCGTCCAATCGGTTGCAGTAGACATCTGCTGTAATCGATTGACCAACTTTCATAAAGTTGTGGTGGGTAATACCAGCACTGGACCACCAGACAAACACCATAAACTTTTCTGGTGAATATTCAGTTTTAGTGTTTTGGCACTTCATCTTTATCCAACCATTGTGCCGAATGCGTGTGATTGTCAAAAAGTATTCATTTTTATCACATATAACAATATGATGCAGAATGTTTTGACTTTATGTTGTGACAACAAAGAAAGGCAAACTTTAAGATGATTTCTCTTGGGATGCTCGTTTAATTCACATGGAACCCATCTATCCAGCTTCTTTGCCTTGGTGATTTGTTCCAAATGGTCCAATATTGTTCGAATAGTAACATCAAACCTTGCTGCTAATTCACGTGTACATTGAGATGGATTCTTTTCCACTACAGCTCTCGGTTCATCGTTATCCACCTTGGTCTCAGGTCGCCTGCACGGATCATTTTCAGGATTAAAATCACCAGAATAGAACTTCTCAAACCATCGACATACTGTGCATTCATTAGACACATCCTTTTCAAACACTTTGTTGTCATTTTGAGCTGTCTGCCCTGCATTGGTTCCTCGATGGAAGTCATATTCAAAAATAACACGAATTTTGGAATTTTCTATGGTTTCACAAAAATTGCTCTAAAAAGAAAATTTGAAAGATAATCACAAGCCAAAATGTGCATTTGCAAGACCGAGGCTATATCTTCACAACAAAAATAAAATAACACGTGTCAAAGTGAAATGTCAGAGATATCAACTGTCAAACTTAGTACTTAAGGAAACTGGACATTCCATACTTAATAACCTAATCGAATATTATAAAGAGCAGTATTAAACATGAAGAGTTTCTTCATTCTTCAATTATTATGGTTAATTTAGGTGTTGCTTTGTCAATCTGTCAAAAATAGTTTTTTTCATTTAAAAATATTGTCACATAAGATTTAAACGTCTCCTTTAAACCCTTTAATAGCCTGGTAAAATTTGTAGAGCAGATATACTGGCCTCCATTTACAAATGAGGATGAAATACATGATGAGTGAAAACATGCTCAATGTGGCAAATCTAGAAAATGATGGATCTGGCTAGGACACAGACATTGGATTAATTTATTCTTTGACTAATTTACTCATTCAGTAGTAGTAGTAATAACAAACACTGTTCTAGGTCCAGAGAATACTGTGGTAATCAAAATAGAAAAAGTGCTACTATAATGAAGCTTATATTCATGTTTTGGGAATGAGAAAATGCTTTCACTATAATATGGTGTTTGTAAGCTTTTTTAAACTTGTGGATTACAGCATATATACATGCTGTGTGTGTATATATATAGAATGGTGCACAACCAAGGATGTATAGCTTTATATTCTATAACAGAAAAAAACTTGAATAAACATGAAATAGGGCAAAATATGACACATAAACAATACTCCCGGGGCCTTCCCACACCCACTCTTAATCACTAACCACACCATTTTTAATGTGGTTATTTTCTTGACTTTTATAATAATCCCTTCTTGATTTTGTTGTTTTACCATCTAAGCTTGCATTCTTATATGTGATTGTTTAATTTTTTTAATTTCACAAAAATGAAACCATATATAGTATGTATGCTTTTGTGTCTGGTTTATCTGAACATGAAAAATTTGTGAGATTTATCTATGTTGTTTTGTTCATTTTCATTGCAATATGGCATTTATGTGAATATACTAATCTATTTATCTATTCTATTTAATAGACCTTTGAGTAGTTTCCTGTTTGGGGGTATGAACATTCTTGTACATGTCATTTGTGTGTGTGTGTGTGTATGTGTGTGTGTGTATGCATGCATTTCTGTTTGTTATATGCACAGGAGTAGAAAGCTGGGTCAAAGTGTGTGAATACAGCTTTAGTGGCTATTATCAACATATTTCCCCAAATAGTTTCACGAACAGACTCTAGAATGACCCCCAATAAATTCCACTTCTTGGTGTCCATGTCTTTGTGTAGTCTTATTTCTGAATGTGATCAGAACCTATGACTTGCTTCTAACCAATGGAATGTAGCAAATGTGAGAAAAAGTCACTGTCTTGATGAGATTACTTTACATAGCAAAGGAGATACAATGTCACTTTCATGATTATTATGTTATATGAGACTCCTGAGCAGACTCTGCTTTATCTCTTGGTCTCTCAGACACTCCTTCCAAAACCAGTCAATGCCCTCAGGGAAAAATTAGCACCAAAATGCAGATATACCTTCCTGGGTATTTACATGATTTGTGTTTAAGAAATTTTTCATTGTTTTTTATGCTTCCAAGAAGATTGAAAAATATTTTGCCCAGTTTCTTTAGCTGTTCTCAACTGGACGGTTGGCCCAAATTACCTACCATTACCAGAATTCAATATTTTCAAAACCTTTGGTTTATTGTGTTTATATTTTATTAAAATGAGTGCTCATGACAAGAACTTTATATGAATAGCAGGATATATGTTGCTATATACTTTTGAGTTGAGTATCAGATTAATTGCCTCTAAAGTGAGAATTTTTAAATTCCTTTTTTCTAGAAAAATATTTTTCTTAGGTGATAATTGCTTGTCTCCCCTAAACTGAAATAAACTCTGCTGTTTACTTTAATAAAATTTGTAAGCTACTTACAGCTGTAGTTTTGGCTTCCTTTTTTGGAGTATTGCATTAAAAATTCTGGGCAGATTTGTTGACATCCTTTTAATGATACCCAGTGGCTTTAGAGACAGTAGTTGGTCACTGAATTTAAATCTACTGCATCTCCTTTGGAGATCATCCTATGTGTATTATAACCTGACATTTGCACATTAAAATTTTGTTGTCATTTCTTCATAATTAAATTGAAGACACATAAGAGAAAATAATTTGTGGTTTTGCTGAAGCGTGGACTTGACTCATGAACTCTTTGAGGCTGGCATGGTGGTGGGAGAAAGTCAGCTATTACCCAGTGATTGAGCACAGCTTGCGACCCAGAACTCATCTCTCACGCAGACATACAGCTTTCATGCAGATTTGTGTTTCTCTATGGTGATATTTAAAAACTTGAGGATTGTGAAAAGTTCCAGGAATTATCTGATCTAAATGTCAAGGGTCTAGTGTGTTTCATTTTAATTAGTAAAGAGAATGTGATTTCCGCACTTAAATTTTGAAATCTTACCGCAGCTTTTGCAAAAAAACTGTTGGAACATTGGGTAGCAAAAACATGTTGAGCCATGTTAGATCATTTGTAAACATGTGCATCTTTACCTACAGACATCTCACCATTGTCCCTTTAATATATCAAAGTAAGGAGAAAGAGATTCTATATATCCCCATATATACAGATCGATATTTAGGTCAGAAAACATTCTGATCTTGAGCATTGAAAGCTAAATTCTTAAAATGCATTTTTATTATTTAGTTAAAAAACCTTCACTATTATAGTATGGTAAAATTGTTACCAAATTATTGAGCCATTTTATTTAATGTTCTTTTTTGTGTTATTTCTGACTTTTTATAAATGTTTAATAAATTTTTAGGAAATAGGGGCTGGGGGTTCATTTCATTTCTGATGAATTGGTGCTCAACCTTGTAGTGTTTTTATATTGATGGAAATAAAAAATTTACATCCTCTTGACCACCTTAGTAAAATGTACCAAACATAATTGAGTTTCCTTTTTTGATTGTGACACTTACAATAAACGATTCATGGTGGTCATTCAGTTCATCAGCATTTCTTGTGTTGTTTAGGAAACCGAATGCAGTGGAAGTGATTTTCTCAGATTGCCTGGTATCAGCTTGTGTTCTTGCAATTTGACTTTGTCCCTTAGGGTTGTAAACCAGAGAATGTGATAGCATGCAAATAATGGTTTGTAGAGATAGTACATCTAAGTATTGGAAATGAATTTGTTTATATTAATTTTGGGAGGTACAGTATTCACTTTTATTGATAAGAATAAAAGAAGCTAAAATATACAAACATATCTAAAACAGAATTTACATCATTTGATATGATATTAGTGTAAATTTGGCAGCATTTTTGGCTTGTTAAATGATTGATAATTTGAGAAGCTATGGCAGAAATTTTCTGTAATAGCTTACAAACTGTATCTAATTTTTCCTTGGAGGAGAATTTCAATTGTGTATTACTCCCCAAATATGGACAGATTTGGCTGCCAACTCTTTCATGAATTTGGTATTCATCTTTCTAGTCAGCTTGCAGTTTTCATGTATTTATCACAGTTATTTTTGATGTGAATAAATAACAAAATCCATTGATATTTTCGTAACCAGGAATTAACATCTTGGTTTAAGAAAAATTCACAACAAAAGTGAAAACAAATCTCTTTGCTGGAAGACTCTGAGTTCAGCTTTTATTGTTAACAATCATAATCATAATCATAATTATTCAATGAGAAGTTATTGAGAGCCCGCTACTTGGCTGTGTGTGATGAGCAGTCCGATGGGTAGAATGTGGAGCATAGTACACAGGACTCTGGATTCATGAGTTTACATTTTAACAATGATAGCACTTTATACAAGCATGCACCCACACAAAACGTTTCTATGTTTCAACAAGCTTCTAACATGTCACTTAATCCTCAGGATTTAAGAAGTTTTGAGGTTGAAGTTTAGAAATTTGCTAAGGTTCTTCATTATTTTACAGGTATGGTGTCCACTGTCCAGCAAATGTTTTGATCCCTCAAAAAATAACTAATTTTGCCATGTTGTGTGACACACAGGAGATACCTAATGTGACAAGTGGGGGCTATTTTTGTTTCCTTCTTTTAGTTCAGTATAGTGGCTAAGAATTCAAATTTTAGACACTGTCCTGGCTCTGTCAGGCTTTGAACAAATTATTTAGCTTTCGGAACCTTAGCTGCTTCAGTTGCAAAATGAGTAAAACGGGGGATACTAAGATTTAACCCCCAGGATTGTGAAGATTTGTCAATGCCCTTGTATTTCTGACATTCTGATATTTCTTGTGCTTCTCACCAGAGTATAAATTGCCTATGAGTTTGCTAATTCAGGAGCTTTTTCATCAGCAGTAAAATGCATGGCCAAAAATACTCTTTCCTGTATAATCTTTTTTAACACAAAAGATTTTTAAAAATAATATTATGTTTAGCCAGAAGAAAATTGTGAAGTTTCAGTGAAAAACCAACCAGCAAACCAAGCAACCAAGCAACCAACCTATATCTGTTCATGAATCCCAAAGTGATAAAGAATGAAGGTCTTGGAGAAATAGAAAATAACAAATTGTAGTTATCACTTGTTATGTCAATTCTACTAATTTTAAAATATAAGAAATAGGTTGAATTATCTTCCATTGAGCAGTACTTGTGGAATCTTTCTGGTATTATTCAGGTTGTCCACTGAAACGTACACCTAATTCCATCCCAATCTTCTTGTTTTACACCCTTACCCTATGTATGACCTCTCTTGTGCCTCTTTCACCTTTGGTTTGTTTGTTTTTGCAGCAGGTCTACCTGCCCTTGACTTTAGCTCCCTCCTCTCCTGTATTCACTATCAGATCCTCAAATGAATTCAAAGCGTGGGCTTTTTCAACTTCAACCCTAGGATTTCTCTAACCTTAGGCACACAAATCACCTTGTCATCTTGTTAAAATGCAGATTCTGACTCAGTAAGTCTAGAGCCCAAGATTCTGCATTTCTAATAAGTTTTCAGGAGCTGCGGATGCCGTTGGTTCTGGGACCACACTCTGAGTAGCAACGGTAATGTAACTTCAGTAAGTGTACTGTTTCTCACCACCCCCTGCAATCTCGTCTTAGCCCCTAATTCTAGCCATGCTGGCTAGTCCCAAACCCTGTTTCTGCTGATGAATGTACATCTGATGTCTATAAAAATCTAACTGATTCACCTACATGACTTTCCAGGGGCAGAAGAAGGACAGTCTTTGAAATCTTAAGTCTACGGTGGAAGTAACAGATCATTAAAAGTTACAGCTTTTATGACTTTTATGCAAATATACCCAGAGTTCTTTAGCAACTGGCCATATATCTTAGAAACCAAATAAATTGCTATTCATTTAAAATATACTAAGATAGAAAGATCAAAATCCTGTTCCTAGCCATTCTATTAGACATGAATAATATAGTCAAGATGGAATTGCAACTATCGTGAAGCCCACACTCATTGAAAAGATTGAGAATCTGAAACAAAGGAAACCTAAGAAAGCTCATGAGATTTCTGAGGATGCCTATTTCCCTGTTGACAGTTATATGAGGAAATGTAAGCATTTGGAAATGTCATTGAGGTTAGAATCATTTTTTTCTCCTTTAAAATTACTTCAGTGAAAAAAAGGAATAATAATATTGTTTTTGTGATTCTAGAAGTTATGTTTGTGGACTGTGGAGTCAAGGGTAAACTCCAGAGTTTAAATCATGACTTCAATTTTATGTTGGCCCAAGTTATCACAAACAATGCTTAGGAAGTTATCATTGGTGCCTAGCATCTACTTACTTTCTTATTCATGTAGGATGATTATTGTTTTTCCCCATTGCCACACTGCAATGTGGCAGTTTGTATGTAGATTCAGATGCTAATGAATATTTTGTGAATTCACAAATATTTCATGTGTTATTACCCCAATTTATGCCACTTTGTGGATCAAGTTTATATATTTTAATACAACATAACAGGACAGCAATTTAGAAGAAAATCTTGGGGTTCTTTTTAACCCTCAAAGAAAAATTCAATATACATGTAAGAGACAGAAGTGCAACCAAGGTTTAATTCTGCTTCACTTGCAATAGTTATTTTACCACAGGCAGATTGCATTGTATATATGTTATTGTCTGACTG
Source organism: Avahi laniger (assembly GCA_963575035.1). Taxonomy (NCBI): domain Eukaryota; kingdom Metazoa; phylum Chordata; class Mammalia; order Primates; family Indriidae; genus Avahi; species Avahi laniger. Next base: position 27,429 of record CAUYSK010009243.1, read on the forward strand.
AAGATGCTGCTTCCTCGACTGTCATTTATTTGCTGGGTATTAAGTTCATAAGAAAGCAATATAAAGCTGCTCTCAACCATTAGCTAGGGAGAAAAAGCTCTATGTTTTACATCAGTGAATTTGGAAAGGGCAGTATATTTAGTTACCTGCATGTGAGGTGATTATACAATTGCTCTGTGTCTTTTTAGGTAGTGATCAATTGAGAAGGCTTTAAAAGCTTATTTGAATTTACGACTGTTGCCTGGCCCTCCTCTGGCTTTATATCAAGCAAGGTAAACAGGGTGAATTCACCCATGTGGACTTACTGTTTGACAACTTACTGGGGCTTGAACTCATTGTTGCAGGCTCTCCAGTCACTCCATATGGAAATGCTTATTAATAACATGGCAAAGGCTTAGCTGTCCTCCAGGAACATCTTCCTAATGAATTCCTTGTGTCTGATCTCTTTAGAGCTCTGCAGCCTGCAGACTAGAACATGCTCAGCAACCAGATTCTGATTCGCAAGCACAGTAATTTGCAATGAGACTCTGAACATGCCAGGTGAAGGGGTCGGCCTTCAGGGCTGTTTCTCCTAGACAGCTAAAAGTTATTCAGCAAATTAATCCGAAGCAATGATTTTCCTTTTTAACTCTCCTCTATTCTAAAAAAGATATAAGACTCAAAAAATAAATGTTTTTCATTTTACTCATGAGGGATGCTACTAGTATTTTATATAAAAATAATCATATAAATAAGGTTGTCATGTCTGTGGCCAAAAGCAAGAAGTGCTAAAAATACTACTGTTCATTGGGTCTTTTTCTTGAGATGTGAGACTGAATTAGCCAAGTAAATAGCATCTTACAGCCTCTAAGGTCTAATATACAGGTGTCTATGTGGAGCTCATCGCTCAGATATAAAATAACTCCAGAAATTATAAAGAGAGGTTATAGAAATTTGTGTCTCTATTCTAAATAAGATGTGGTCACGTAGGATCTCTGAATTAGGAGGATGAGTTAAACCTTGGTTGAAAGTAGGTTTAAAAAAATCTGATCAAAACAGTAAAATTTTCCGGCCTATAAAATCCATGTGAATTCTAAAATCGATATCAAATCATTTTATCTTGAATCATTCAAATTTTAAATCAACCATAAGTAGTGAATAATACATAGCCTACTTCATATTTGAGAAAACTTAGGCTTAAGACCACATAGCTAGCAAGTAAGGAAGTCATTCTATCTGCAATAAATGGTTATTTTGAAACTTTTATTAAAGTTCTACCAGGTTTTTTTTTTTTTTTTTGCTAAATATAATTTCTTTCAGATTTTCTCTTCCTTGTGTGGGGTAGATAAGCTTTGTGACTTGATTCTAATTTGTGAGCAGATGTGAGCTAGCTCCTCTTTGTTAGGATTTTTCTTGTATGTACAATTTTAACTTGTCTCGATAATGGTAATCTAGGTTGGTTTAGGGAAGAAAGAGAATACCTGGAATTTATATCAAGGACACTGTCAGATGCCTCTTCTTTTCTTTCACTATCTGTCCCATTCAAGAAAGATGTATCATGAGAAGCAAAGAATTAAGAATTTTCAACTGACCTAAGGAGAAGGAACAATATCATTTACTGTGCTGCATGGTATCATAAATCTGTGAGGATTATGCCTTTGTGACTATAATCTGGCATTGATTCTGGCACTACAAATTTAATGCTTCCCTGGCCAGCCCTCAGAAGTGTGGGAGGATGATAATAAGGGACTTTTGCTGGGGGAGTCTGAGTTCCTCTGGAGGTGAGCATTTGGAATTTGGAGAGTCCCTCTCCAAGTGGATTTTGCAAGGTCTATGTATTATTACAAATGTCATCAACAAGTAAGCAAGGGTCTATGAAAATAGTGTGTTGAGTGTTCATTCTTCACTTTTGTCTAAAGGCGGATGTCAACACTCTGCTCCACTCTAGTATATGATAAACCCTGAAAACAAGAATGTTGATGTGTTTATAAAATGTGTAGGTTTATACTCTTCTTTATGGACTCATGGATTAATGTTAGTTGCCAAAGGAACCAAATCAACATTTTTTTCTGCAACCTCATTAATTTGGAGTTGCCATGTGGGTGATTACTGCTAAGGCTGGACTATATTGTGAATATATATGTAAGGCTCAGTCTGGATTTACTCTGAATATTTCTATTCCTCTCATTGACTAAACTGATGCTATGAGGAGTGACATACTAATCCTATGTAGAAAATTTTCATAAAAGAAGGACTGACACTAATACAATTTATGTATTTTGGTGAGAGTGCAAAAGTATGTAAAATTACTGACCCTATGATAAGAAATTTTCAAGGTTAGAGGCTAGACCCCCTGAGTGGGTCTTATAAAGAAGATAGTAAGATCCATGACTACCCTCATCTAGTGTAAAAAGGAGAGACGGAGAACGGGGGGGGGAGAGAGAGAGAGAGAGAGAGAGAGAGAAAGCGTATGCACGCATACCAGTGATATCAGCTTGAGGCATGAGATGGCCACTTGGAGCTGATCCATCTAGAGGAGGATTAAGGGACCATTGGGAGATTTAGAGCAGAAGGAATCTTAGTGGAGGCCACTGTCTAAGAATAGGGATGAAAGGGGAACTCCCTAGTGTCCAGAGAGAGGGTTAATGCTTACATCAAGGAACTACTAGGGAGACATTTCTAGAGATGGAGGTGGTTGTGGTTTCCATAGAAATGCCCAGGAGAGAAAAAGAGAACTTAAAATATCTGCTAGGGCCAGAAGAAACCCATGCCAGATGATACTGGTGCCAGTCTTGGAAGATTTTTTCCTCTTCATTTTTTTTCTTTCCTTTCCTCCATAGCCATGAAAAGAGCTGGACGCTGCAGGTAGGAGAAGAGAAGGGAGGAGATGGTAATGGGGAAGAGGGAGCTCATGAACTAAGAAAGAACCTATCTGTGCCTCCCTTTTCTATTGTAGCATTCCTGCCTGTAGCAGGTCTAAGTTTGGCAGAGATATTTTAGATGTATTTGGGAAACAGAGAAAAGGCCAAAGTGGCTAAGGACACATTGAGGAAGTCAAGAATGGTGTGAGGTGAGATAGAGAGGGTAGCGGAGGCATGTCATGTAGAACTTCATAAACTAGAGTAAGGCGGGGAAACATCCGAGAGTTCTAAGCAAGAGACAGATATTTATGAAATTCTCTAGCTGACATGTGGAGAATGGATTGTAAGAAAGCAAGAATAAAACCGGGAGACCAATTCACAGATATTGCAAAGTCCAGACTAAAGATGATCATGACTTGGATGAGAGTAGTGGGCATAGAAAGGGAGGGAAGTATTTGGATTCTGGATATGATTTGGAAGTAATACGTAACCTTAATGATGCTTTGGATGTGGAGATGTAGGAAAGCGTTCTCAATGATGTGTCCTGGAAATTTTGCCGGAGCAAGTAGGTTGATGTTGCTGCCATCCATCAGTCTACCACTGAGGAGACTTGCCCGGGTTCTGCCACAACAGAGTTAAAATAAAAGACTGATCATGGTAAAAAGAAACTTTTCATTGGTACTATCACCAGAGCCAAGATAAAATCAACATTGGACCCCAGAGAAGTGATAGTAGTAATTCCATCATTGGCAGCAATTTTGGCTGCAATGGTTGCTGACTTGGCGACAGTTGACAAGGGCATTTGCAGCACTGGGGATAGCAGTGTGGGTTATAACAGTGGCAGAGTAAGTAGAGGGACTGTAATGCGAGGCATCAGACATAGCATGAATATCAGCATCGTTTGTCATACCTGCAAGAGCATCCAGAAAAGCAGTGTCTGTGGCTGACATCAGCAGTGATAGTTAGTGGTCACGAGGCAGTGTAGCTACCACTTTTGATGCTGGTTACAAAACATATCAACAGTAGAGACTTACAGTACGAGAACAAGAAATCGGTGGTAGCCAAAGGAAATAATTAACTCTTGGTTTATGTGTGAAAAACCCTATTCTGCTTCCTAGAACATTTCCCAAGGAATGTATAGAAAGCTTGAGTTCTCAAAGAACTGGTGGGAGAGGAATAGAAACATTTTGTTTTGTGGTTATGTGCTTGAATAGCCTGCAAAATATAGATCACACACACAAGTGTAGCAACTCTTAAAAGAGATAAAGTGTATAAATGTAATGTTATGTAAAAGCACTTGGGTATAATATAAATGGCTTAGAAATGTAAGCTATTAGGTATAAAAAAGTTATGGAGTGGCATCCAGAGATGCTATATGAAGTTTTGTAGGTGGGAGTAAACAAGTAATTTTGGTTGCAGTGGCGGTTTTTTCATTTTGAGTTGTGATTTTGATATCTCATCCTTTGAAACACGAACTTTTAAAATGTTTCAAGGGCTTGAGGACATCCTGCTTTTGCCGAGAATTTTAGGGAGATAACTCACTATAAAATGGATGCTTGGAGCCAGATTCAGATTCTGAGCACTGAGAAAATATAGCTTTAGCATAAGTCAAGATTTTCCTAGCATGTGATTTAGTGGACTGGCCATAATATTTGTTATAACATGGTTTTCTGGGACAGATTCTATTCCCAGCAGGGCTGTGACTCAACCTTTCAACCAACTAAATGGAGTTCTGGCAGGATGAGACTGTAAAAAGTAAGCCTTTACCTAGACTTTGTGGGCATTTGAGAGTCCATCGTCCTTTATATAATGGTGTTTTGACCAACAGAAATTGGTCCAAAGTACCCCTTTTTCTTTTTTGCCATTAGGTTCTTTGCTGGTTTTTTTTTTTTTTTTTTTTTTTTTTTGCTTTTCTTCTATTCCTGAAGGGTTTACATTTCTTTGGTGAAACTGCATGTGTGGGATTTTGAGAAATGCTTTGGAACGAAGTGCTATCTATCAATCCAAAACACTACCAAGAGATTTATTTGTTGCTTGCCTGTTCCTCCCACCCCTCTCACCTCTTTGCTTCCTAACACATTTTTCTTCCATTTTCATTTTTCTTCTCTACACAGCAGAGAAAGGCTGCCTACAGCTTTTCCCTAGTGCCATTCAGCAGAACGGTCTTAGAGAGGAGTTAATGTCTTCGATGTCTCCCCTGACAGGCACTAGAACATTTTTTCTTTAACTCTAGCATCACTGATTTTTGCCACCAAATACCAACTATCCTTCTCCTCTGCCCCAAATAAGATATTCTTGTTGAAGGAGGATGGATGGGTGGGCCAAGGGCACTGTTACCAAACCTGTTTTCACTTTTCCTTTTCCTTTGCTTTTTCCTTTTTCTTTTCTTTTCTTTTTTTTACAGAAAAGAAAGTTGCCTTGCTAGACATGGTTTTAGGAGGAATTAATAATGCCATTCTCATGACTGAAGTTAGCAAAATAATCTACCTAACAAACTTTGGCTGGGTCAGAAATGCCACTAAAGTCCAGACAGCTTACTTCTGATGTGGGTACATCTGTTTCAGTGAAAGCCCAGTGCAATTATTAGAAAATAAAATAATATATAGAATCACCCAGCTTTGCCCCACAAATATACCTCTGCCCAGTATGTGTTAGTACACAAACATCCACATTGCGCTAATTCCTTGCTGTCATATTGTTTGAGCAACAGCAAGGAAGTTATCTTAAGGATTTTGCTCGGCATAACTACAGTTTTTGTTTCTAGGTACTATCCTGCCCAGATTCTTTATGCAGTCAATAGTATTAAGATAGCTTCATTGATTGAAGCTCTGACCTGATTATAATAATCAAAAAGCTTGGGTGATTATCTAAAGCCTATAGGAACTTAATCACATCACTTCAGTAATGGAAATAAGCCAGGATTCCACAATCAGCTTTTCAAGTAAGATATCTGCAGATCTAGGGTTGAAAAGGATAATGTGATCCTTCTTTTTAAATCAGGCATTCCTTTTAGAATAGGCAGTGATGAGTTTGTGTTTTATGAAGTTTAAGCAGCATGTAAGGGTGAGATTCTTGGTGCTATCATTAGTGCTATTTCAGAATTTCTAAGAGTTGATACGAGTTGGATTCTGATTGAGAATTTAGAATATCCAAATAATTTCAGTAAAACTAAGTAAATCTTTTCTTAGAGTCTTATAAAGAACCATTTTAGAAATAGCTGGGTTCACTTTTAGAATAAATATGACTCTTCAAAATTTTAAAACATTGAATTGATATTTGAACTAAGTGTTTAAGTGTTTAGTTAATGTTACTCCGTCTTCAGTTGACAGGTGTGTATCTTTATTCCCTTTATCCTTGTTTAAGGCCATCCTTTGGCCCTGAATCTCTCTGCCTGGGGTCACTTAGGGGCCAGCGAACTATGACCAGAGAGCCTGCTGCCACCCTTTTTCTTCAGTGAAGTTTTATAGGAATATAACAGCACCCATTTGTTTACATATTGTTTCTGGCTGCTTTTGTGCTACACCAGCAGAGCTGAACAGTTGTGACAGAGACCTTGTGGCCCCTGCGTCTAAAATCTTTACTACCTCACCCTTGAAGAAAACTTTCACCAAGCCTTCTTTCAGTCTATAAATATACAAATATCTTTCTTGCCTTCACCAACACTTTGACTCTATAGAGCTTCTGGACCTGTGTAGTCTATTTCACTTCTATTCAAACTTCTTGAAAACTACATGCCACTCATGGACTCTCCCGGTTTCTCATCCATTCCTCAACTCTAAACTCTTGTTTCTGCTCCTACCCTATTATAGTTGCTGTTGTTTAGGTTAAAACTGATTTCTTAAATTATTAAATCCGGTGGCCACATTGTTGGTCCTTCTTTATAGTGTTTGATGCTGGGATCATGGCTCCTCATGCAGGACTCCCTATACCCTTGGTTTCTGTGATAGTGTTGTTAAAGAAAAGACTTTCATCACATTCGTTAAAAGCAAGTGTTAAAGTTGGCTAAGGCAAACTTTATTTAGGGGGACTAGCACAATGGGGTTTTGTGGTAGGGGAGAGAAAGAGGGCTCAATTCCAAATACAACAAGGAAAAGTGGGAATTTATAGCCATGGAGCAGGGTGGGGCCAGTGAATAGAAAATTGCCAAGAGGAACATTAAGGCAGGGGGATTCTGGGTAAATTGTCTTGACAGTATCCTCACTGAAGGCAGACCAGGGTGAAAAGATGCCTGGGCAGGAGAATAGGTGAGGAATTTAATAAAATATGGAGGGTGATCAGATACCAGCAGGATTCTTACTAAAACTGGACTGCAAAGGTCAAGGACAGAGCCCAAGGTCAGAACCTAGCCCAAAAGAAGACTCAGAGGAGCTTGACTAATGTTTGGTTAAAGAGAGAGTCTTTGTCAATGCGTTCTCCTGTTTGCCTCTGCCCTCTGTGACATTCTACCTTGCACCCCTTCGAGGCCACATCTCAACTGCTGTGACTCTATTCCAGGCTCCTATCAGCTCTCACTTGGCCAACCTTAGGCAACTTCTAATTAGTTTCACCTTTCTGCCTCCCTGTCTTCTTTAAATCTATTCTCGTATGGAGTGATCTATGTAGCAACCCAATATTGCTGCCCTGTTTATGAAGCCTTAATAATTACCATTGTCTACAGGATAACTTTAAAGCCATTTTACAGCTGTGGTGAACAAGCCAGGCCTCAGACTGCTGCCTTACCCACTGTCTCCCTTGAGAAGAATTGCCCGAGACCACTGTTTTATAACTGGGATTATATTCCAGGGAGAGAAAAACACATTGTAAATGCAGAATGTCGATAGAGAATGTTGAGAGATGTAGTCGGTATTTCACAGGGTGCCTAAGGGAGATAAGTAGGAGATGGCAAAAAGAGCTGGGTAGGGGACCAATCATGAGGAACCTAGTTTGCTATACTAGAGAATTTATATTGTTCAATAAGGATCCATTGACTGAGTATAAGCTGATTAGCATTATCAGTTTTATGTTTAAGAAAATCCATTCTCAAAATGGTATACTACTTCTGGAAAGCAGTTTTATAATATGTAACATAATTAAGGGATTATAGGGTTGTGCTTTTGTTTTTAAGTAGGAGAGATTTGAGCATATTTATATATAACTGCTAAACAAAAAAGGCTGAAATACAGGAGAAAGATAGGATAATTGATGGAGTCATTTACCAGGGGGGATAACAGTTGAAGGATTAGCAAGGATAGAACAAGAGGCACCTCAATAAAGGAGGGAAGAATAGTGGAAATACGTATAGTATAAGGGAGGGGAAATAAAATTGAGGTAATTCTTACAGGCCTTACTTAACTTGTGAACTAGGAAGCCATATGACCATCTGAGAATGATGACGGAAGTGGTGGCAGATGGTACGTAGATGAGGTTTTGAATTAATGGTTGAGGAAGATGGGAGCTAGAGATAAATGTAGACAGGCAGAGGATTCTTTGGCATTGTTAAAGATCATACGAGATGGGAAGTCATCAATTTATAGTGACTTCCTATAGAAATCTGTTCTGCTATAGTACTCCGTCAACTATGGTAGACTAGGAAAGTGGAAGGCAGCTGTTTAGTCGGACAGGTACAGGTTTGGACTTTTGTCATGTGAAGAAGTCATGGGGTAAATACCATTTTTGAATCTCTGCCTCACAGAGTCGAAGGCTGGCTGCAGATGGAGTTTACTTTCACGGATTCAGAATTGTGATTGATACAGAAAGCATCGGCCGTCATGTTAGTACTCTTCAGTGGTTCCTAATTGCTTTGCATGTTAATGCAATCTATTGGTAATCAGCTTTAATGTCCTCCAACTGCTAGCTCTCTTTTGTCTAACAGTTGTGGATGTTTGGAAAGGGAGAATCTCAGGCAGAATTGAAATGAACTTTGAAGAACACACAGTTTATGGAGGCAGTCGGCTCCATAAGCTCTGTATTCTTCCTTTTTTTCCTCCGAAAAGATTTTATCATTCAAATTTCCTTCATTCTCTTCTATCTCAGAGCCTGTTGTTCATTTATTTAGTCAATAAACATTTGAGCATTATGTATAAGGCGCAGTAAAGCTCAGCGATATCCTATGAGCTGGAATGTTTAGTCTTAGTATTTTTAGACAGGAAACAATTTGAGAATTATTCTTGGTTCTAGCATATTGGGAACAATCAGATCTATTTGGGACTTTTTCAGAGCTATTGAGTCATGCTGTATGACAAGGGGCCAAAGATTCACAGAAAAAGTAACATAACTATATGAAATCAGCACGGGCAATCATTTGCCGCTTAGAGGGAAAAGACTCATTTGCACTTTCAAGCTCTCTCTTTCTGATTATCTCTAATGTTTATTACAAGATCTTGGTGGCTATGGTGATAGGGGTTTTAATCTATGTAAAACTTTCTTAATGTTTATTTATTTGACCTTGACTTGAGATAGCCTCTTCCTGTCTCTTCTCTCACCAGACTACAAGTCCAAGAGGACAACGATGGACATAGACAATGTGTTTAAAAATACTTGTTAAATGAATGAATGAGTCATGCTAATAGATATCATTAGCTTAGTAAAGTTTTCTAAACTCTGCAAGCCAGGACTGGGTTATGTTATAATCCAGTGACCTCATGGAAACCATAGCTACTGGGCAGTGAGGTTCCTGATATGATTCACACAAATTACCATAAACTCTTTTTCTTTGGTGTTCACTTCAGACAGGTCAGACATTTTTGTACCCTCTCATTGGCTCCTGCCTTCTCTACTTTCCATCTCAAATGTCCTCTAGGCAAATTGCATCTGAAATACTCATGTAAACAATCCAAATTGCCACAAATTATTTCCTACTAGCCATTACAATCACTGTCAAAGTCTTCAGTTCTTCATTTACTGTCTCCTGGTTCCACAGAGATATCAGGTTCTACGGGAAGCAGCATTGCCTGATGATGTGTTAATTATATTTTTATGCCTTAGCAAATACCTGATGCCTAAGAAACAGCTTGGTTTCTGTACATGTTAAAAATAAGCAAATAAACAAAACAAATAACAAGTAAACAAAATTAATGCACAGCTACTATATGCAGATCCTTAGAATACACAAAAGCCACTCTCCTAATGCCCATATCTTTAGCTATATCATACCTTTACAGTTTTTTTTCCTCTCAATAAGTCAAGAATTCATTTACCTTCTAGCTTTCCATAGTTTTTCACTCACTGGGTATTGATAAATGATATAGCCTGAGGAGGTAACTTTTCTCGAGGACCTAATTTAGTTCTCATAATAAACCTATGAGAGAAGTATTACCTAGACTTTGCAGGTCAGGGAACAGATTCAGAGAGATTAAGTAACTGGGAAATAACAGGGGTTGTTATTATTCAGAGTAGCATTCAAATAAATGATAATGCATATACCTGGCTAGATAGGTATTATGATCGCCATTTTGCAGACAAGCTAGTTTCAGTTCAGAGAAAGAAAGCACTTTGCCCAAGGCCACTCAACTGATACTAGCTGTGACAAAGGCAAGCATTTCAGCCTGGGTCTGCCTGACTGTAAAGTGTGAGCTCTTCCAGGCTGACTGACTTGTTTAACTAAGGGCTTTTCTCTCAGCAGGGGACTGCTCCTGAGTTTGTACAGATTCCCTGTAACAGGGAAATTACTGGATAAAATTGTATGCTGTCTTGTTCAATTATAAGACAATCAGTGCTGGGAACACCTTACAGGCTAAAAGTGAGTGTTAATGCCTCTGTTCTTTTACTAGCATAGTTTTGTCTTGCTTTTAGGAAAGTAAAACATGATTAGCAACAACAAATAAAAATCCTACTGCCATTTACTGTCTTTGCCTTTTTCTTTCGATTCTCCTTGGCTGGTGCTAAGGTAACCACCTAATACACCAGCCCCGGGGGGAGCATTACGCTGACAGATCCTGATGTTCCACTTCTGTGTTTTCATTTGAGCTGTGCAGTTATGTCTTCAGTCAAATGGAGACATGCTGTGAGAGGTGCTGGATGACATTTTTCAAAAGGGAGTGAGGATCACAGCGACTACTTCTTGCTGTCAGTGGAAGGGAAAAGCAGGAAAATAAAATAAAAATGAAAAACTGTAGTTTCTTCCACAGTCCCATATGAAGGTGCTTTTTTTTAGCTATGTTCTCTACACATTTAATCACATTAAACTAGCTGATGAAATAAAAGCTCTCCTCCCTTGGCTTCATGCTAATTATTCTTGTTAATTATTTTTTAATTATCTTTCTATCACTGCTTCCAGAACAACTGTCATAATTTCCACCTCAGAGCCTCCAGACATGACATATCTATAAACGTAGTATAAAGGATGGTGGCTAGGCTGTGACTGCTTTCAAGGGAAACACAGAAGGGAAATCAAACCCAGACCCAGCTCCTACCACATTAGCATGGGTGAGTCTCTCAAATTGCTTGTTAATTATTCATTATAGGAACACATACACACTAAACCCCTTAATTAGTGGAGGGTTCATATTATCTAGTTCATATCTTTGTATTTGCAGGGTGTCTGACAACACGTTGGCTAAAGCAGTGCTCAAACAGCTTGCCGAATTGTCTAACCTTACTTGAGTAATCAAAACGGGAATTAGGTTGGGTATTTGCCTTTGAGGTCAACTGAGTAATAGCTAGCTCTTCTGTGGTTGAGTGAAGCCATTAGCACTATGCTAGGCACTTTGAGGGGATACAAAGTCATTTGATTTCTGTTTTCACTCTCAAGTAATTTATAATCTCAATAGCGAGGCAAAATAGGCACATGCGACATTAAAAAATAATTAGAGACCAAAGAAGTAGTGTAGATAGCAGTGCAGAGGAAACTATGAGGGCAAAATCCCATAATTGGATGGGGGACATGACCAAGCATGCATAAGTGTTTAGAGGGCTTAGTGGTGGCAACAAACATGGGGTGGTCAGTAGCAGATGGCCTGACTGAACTGTAGACTGTGTGAGAGAATACTAATAGGTAAGATAAATAGCCATACATATAAAATATGAGATAAGTAGTAATGCAAGTAGTAATATATATATACCTAATATATAGCATAGATATCAAATAAGTTATTATGTACTTGCACAGAGTATTATTGATCAAATTCCTTTTCTAAGACCCAAACCCTCAAAACACTGATAATAGTTTTTCTTCTCTTATCTGAGATTAAAACATTGTTCCTAAAGTCAATCTCATCAAGATCTGTGAGTTTGTTTCTCAGAAAGATAGATTTTGCATCATTGTCACTACTGTAACATATGGTACTTACAGTTTCTTGAAAACTCTTTATCTAAAAATTAGGGCAGTCTAATTAATGTGGTTATGAAAGATCAGGGAGGAAACTATCCCTTAAAAATATTTCATATTAAATGATCAACGTTGATCTGATGCTACGTCTGCCAATGATTTGTGAGACAGGTTACTAAGGGTCTGTCCTCCCCCTTTCCATTAAAGCAGAAAAGAATTGAAGGCAGAACCCACAGTCTCTACCCTCAAAGAATAGGGGTAACTAGTTATGCTTGAATATATGAGAAAACAGATGATCTTTCAAACAGAGAATACAAAACAATGCTATAATGTTTGAATGTGTTGAAATGACTAACAGTGGAATAACAGTTTGCTTTCCAAGTTTGTTCATGTTCTAAAAATATGACTTCATTGTCTAACCCCCTCCCTGCAACAAGAATTAGAAACCTATCTTAGAGAGAAGAGTTACTTCTGATTTTAATAGGGGCATAATACCTAGATCACATGCATTATATTTAATGCCCACACAATTCTATGAGATCAGTGCAATGATCTGAATTATTTTTGTCCTTAGACATGAATAAGAGGGGTCCCTAGTCAGGGCTCTGAATCTTAGAGAACACAGCAAATCATAGATACTAAAACACACAGAAAAACTTTTTTCCTTCTCGAGCTAAGATTTTCTTTTTTATTCTTTTTTTTTAGGGTTTGGAATTTATTTGACTATATAAGAATTACGGAAAACAAATGCATTACCCAAAATGGCTGTCTTAGGCCAGAAGATGTTGATCTGAGAGTCTATGTATGAGTGTATGTATCACATCTTCTGCCTTGTAAACTAGGGAAAGACTCAGTGCTTTTGTTTACCTCTGACTTACATCTGGCTGTCCCAAATCACTGAAGTGTCTAGGCAGGCCAAGATCCCCAATAACTGCATTCTCTTCTTCTCTACCTCACCCCCTCTGCTTAGATGGTCTAGTTTCTATAGGTGCTCAGGGTTCTCTGGAAATCCTGAATTAGAAGGATAACCATCTGGCACTCTAATGACCATCTAAGGAGCTCGAACAGTTTCTGCCCTGTTGAGGCCCAGCAAATTTGTGCTGCCCCTGAACTTACGGGGGGGAGGGGGAGGACCATGGAGAGCAAGGTGGCTCTCTGGCCTCCAGATAGTGAGCACGGCCCAGGGGAATAGACTTGAGGGGTGGGGAAGGAAGGCTGAGTGGGAAACAGGCCAGATAGGGAGCGCAGTTTATTTCATAACTTTCAGGTATTTAGACATACGGTATGCCGGCCTTCATTGGTATTCTTGCCCTGGGCTGTGCTAATGTTAGAGGAGAACTGATCTCATTTCTTCGGGTAAGTAAATTGAGGTTAAACGGTATTAAATTAATTGTCCAATGGCTGATAAATAACATCTGGGATTTGAGCATCGATCTGTGCTGACTTTAGAATGTGGAATTTGGGGTAGAATGGAGGCAGTTTATGGAGGGAGAGCCTTGAAAAATGTAGACTGAGATAATAAATAAAACTTCTTACAGAAGTCTGAGGAGGAAAGCAACATGAGAAAATCTTGTCCTAGGAAGATTTTTTCTGGCGGTCTCAAGGCTATTAATCTCAGGTGCATAATAATTGGCCTTGGCTCTTAATCTAAAAGATTCCAGAGAATTGTCTTTTAAAGCTTAATTCCCCAAATCCTAATAGTTTTTACACATGTGTACAACACAAAAAATGTTCTTGAAATAAGAAAAGAAATTCAAGGTTAAATTGAAATAACATTCTTTATTGCAGAACGTCTGAGAGTCTTAGATTTACTTATTCAGATGTCTATGAAATAAATAATATGCAGAATTTCCCCAAAGTTCTTTCTAATTGACTTGCTTTTGTGGAACACATTGTGGAAGTGGTGATTTTGAAGCCCTTTTCCTGCCGACTATTGCACTGGAGGAAGTGGAAGTGAGCAGTTTGATAGCTACTCTGTCTGACCCTTGATAGCTCAGATGAATGGTTCCAGTGTCTATCACCTGGACCTCTGGCAAGTGCTGGAAAGACGGATCAGCACCACTCTGTCACCACGCAACTGGTCTTCACATTACGGTGATGGGCCTGGTAGCCAAAAGAACTGATTTCAACAAAAAATGAAGAATGCTAACTTGTGGAGGTTAGGCTTCTAGACATTCTACATAAATGGAAAATAAACTTAAAGATAATACCTTTATTTTTAAATTTCTGCGTTGGGAAAAATAGAAAAAGGAATGATAATCCAAATAAGTTTAGACAAGGTCAGACAAGAGAAGGAAATGAAAATTATAGAGTGTCTGTGCCTGTAGGCTAGTAGTATTAGAAACAAAACATCCACAGCAAGGGTGACAGAAGAAAATTATGAGATACAAAGATTTTATTTTAAAGTCTTACTGCTGCAGGATAACAGAAAAATTTAGAACATGTTATTATGCAATGTGTTTACAAATGGAAAGGATGAGGAAGGGGTGTAAATCGGAGTATTATTGACTAATTTTTAAATAAGAAGAATACGTTTGAAAGAGTAAGTTACTGTTTTTCTAAAAGATTTAAAAATAAAGCTACTAGGAGTAGGTATATACTACAGATCTCTAAGACAAAAGAGATAAGTCAAAGAAATATATGAAATGATAAGAGAGCAAGAGAATATAACAAGATTAGACTTAGTGGACATTTCAAACTTTTCACTGTGATGTGTGATTCGTAAAACTTTTGAGACAAGGTTAAAGTGAGGGAAAAGGACATGATGGATTTTCTAAATGGCAGATCATAGATTTTTTTAATTTGCAAAGCCCCATCTGACAAGGGCTGCTCAAGCAAATCTGGTTAGGGTGAAATTTTCAGCCCAGCTATAAATAGATTTCAAACACTTTCATATACATCAGTAGAAGTATAAATCAGGGCAAACTTTTATGGAGTAGTATCTGTCAAAAAAAATATTCTTTGTACTATGCAAATGTATAGCAGTGAACATTGCCCCAGCAATTGCTGATATTCTCCCCAACATTCAGTATTATCCCGAGCCATTATTAGCTGGGATTGGTAAAACTCAGGTATTCTGCTATAACCAAAGTTCTTCATGACGGCTGTGAAGAAGCTGTTTTGCAGTTGAGTGCATCCAATCTTAGGAAGCCTGTGTTTGCACATCCAGGTCATGGTAAGCAGGTTTTCCACAAGCCTCTGGAACTTAAGGAACAATGGAATCAAAATAACAACATATAAGTGCACATATAAGAATAACATCTACTGGATGTTGGGAGGGGGGAGGAGGGAGTGGGGAGGAGGGAGGAGGGGACGGGTATATGCATACAGAAACAGTGCAATGTGCACCACCCGAAGGATGGACATACTTGAAACTCGGACTTGTTGGGGGACGGAAGGGGGCAAGGGTGACATATTTAACCTAAACATCTGTACCCCCATAATATGCTGAAATAAAAAAAAAAAAGAATATTTTAATTAGGCCCTTTTACAAAATAGACTGACTTCCCTGATCTTATTTTCAGGTAAACTGTTAAAGACAATTTATTCATGTAACCACATCCCTTTTTTAGTTAAGCACAGATGACAATGGTGATCTCAGGTTTCATTATAAAACTACTGCTAAGCATATATGCTTTATCGGATTCACTGATCCATGGACTTATGTTTTTTTCTCACACAGCCTGTAATTCAACAAGACTTCAAATTTTTCTGAGATCTTTAACATCAGTACTGGATTCTACAGACCACAGAGTGGGTCTTTTTAGAAGCCCCAGAGCACAGGGATTAAGAGCAGAGAATCTGGAGTTAAACCTAAGTGAATGTCAGTCCCAGCTCTGTCACTTCACAGCTGTGTAATCTTAAAGTTTTCATTTAGCCTCTTTAAGCCTCAGTTTCCTGATTTCGAAAGTAGAATATTAACAGTAATACTACATGGCACTGTTGTGCGAATAAAACCATGTACATAAAGCACTTCAAGTCCCTGGCACATGCTGGGCACTCTATGATGTTAGCCATTATTATTGTCACCAGCAGCAACAGTATTTTGGCAAAGGCAGATAACAAAATAAATGGAGTTCCAGAACCACAGTTAGTACAACCACAGTATTCCCTGACCATTTGCTATGTTTGTTGACAAACAAACCCAAAGATCCATCACATGTCTCAAGCTGTCTTTTAACCAGTATACGAATCTGCACCTTCCATTCTGCTAGACTGGAATGTGGGGAGTAAGCTTGACCAATTTCTCTATCCAGTGAGTGAGCTTGGTCAACTTCCTATCATCTGCATCCCGATGAGACGTTCTTCATTTCCACTCATCCTTGGGTATCCATTTTTTATGGTGGATATTACGGGTTACAGTGGTTATTTTTCAATCTGGGAATTCATAGTGGCCCTGAAATGCCACGACTATGCAAATGGCTGTTGCTCAGCACATTGCTATGGGACTGATATACAATTTTAACTTCTTGTTTCAATTTAAGTTAACTGCTACCGTATGTGACTTAAGGTTTATAGACTCTTCAAGTCCTAAGAAATTGTTTTCTGTTGTTTTTTAATATTTGAACTTATTTCAAGTCAACTTGAAATAAAATATAAATGAATATAATATTCAGGTACATTAGATACTTGGTCAAACCAAATCAATTAACAATTGACGCTTCCCATCCTTAGATATAAACACTTGAGGAAAGCCTGGTTTTCCTATTATCCTAAGGAAACCCTTAATTTTCCAAGAACATTTCTTGGACATTGACGATCCCAAACCAGATATTTATAGTTTGGCAGATACATTCAACATTCATCAGCTGCCAACTCCTGCACAAAACTACTTCATAAGTTGTGAAATCCTGTCCTGAAAAGCAGTCTGTCCACTACAGCTGGGAAAACATATTTCTCTCCTCTTTCTCCACATACAGTTCCTCCATAAAGACCAGGAATTCAGCCCCTAAACATAACACATCACCCCTGGAACAAATTCACTAAATCAAATGAGGTTCGACATACTTCAGTTTCAGGGATTAGACTAGCCATGATGATTACCATATAACAAAAATTCCAGACAAAATTATTTGAAGATTATATGAGATGGCACATAATAGACCTTCTGCCCATATATGCTGAAGAAGTCAAGGAGCCCTGGAAAATCTACAGCAAACAGATTTTTTGGAAGTTTCATATTTCATAAAAAAAAAAATCTAATGAGTATTTTGCAATTCACTCCATTACGCAGCCTATTTTAATATGACGTTTGTCCAAAAAATCTTCCAGTAAAATTGACCTTCCAGGTAGTTATGTCACAACTGTCATTTATCTTATGTTCTGCTCCATATGCTAGCACACTACAGCCTGCCCCTGCAGGGAGTACAAGTACCCCAATATGAGAATATATAAGTACCAAAGAGTGCTACAGGTGCAACAAGAGGAAGCGTGAATTTCAAGGCAAATACCAACACTTTACGCAAGCTTTGGGAGGTGGAAGAATACACGGGGAATGCAAAGTCAGTAGTCATGTGATTGTCACTTGCAACAGAATAAACATGATGAAAGCTAAGAATGACTTAGGAATCACTAGCATATGATGTTTTGTTCACACACTTTGGCAGTGTGTTCAGAAAATAATTATAGCATAGCATAATCAAAGAAAATTACTGGCCGTAATCTGAAGAACAGCGGCCCACTTTTATCATTTGTCTTCAGCCAAATACAAACTGCATGACATTCATAGATTTTAGAATTTCTTGTCCTGTGCTTCTACGAAATGTTCAAACAAGGTGGAATGGTAATTATCACTTTTTTTCAAGCTGCTTGAATAAGAGAAGGCCTTAAAGTTGTGCTTTTCTGATAATGTCAACAAAGTATAGTTATTAACAATCAATGATTGTTTGCAGAGAAGACAGCCTGCTGGAACCTGCTGAAGAAATGACCAAATTGATGTGCCTTGAGAGTACACCTAATATTCTTACATGGTTTCAGCAATAAAAATTCTCTTTTTAATCTGTTTTATTTCTAATTCGAATGAGGACATCTTCAAACAATGCACAAAGTGCATTGTTCCTGGTATTTCAATGACAATAATTACATCACTCTAATAATCTATTAAATCCTGTCGTTCCCATTGGAGCAATAGTCTCTCTTCTCTCCATTCCTTTAATCATGCTATTCCTGAATGTGAAATAAGAAAATCCTCCCTCCTTTCCTCCATCACCTTAATTGTTACTGCTCAATTGTTATCTCCCAGTTCACATCGAAGTAGGCTTCCCATACTGCCCTCTTCCCAAACCATCCCTCAAGCAGGTCTCCAGGCACCACAGAGCTCTGAAGACACTCCTATCACAGCAGGATCTTCCACTGTATTACAACAATTTGTTTATTAGACTGTACACTTCCTAGCATAGAGAACTGCATCACCTCTA
The DNA here is from genome assembly GCA_963575035.1 of Avahi laniger. NCBI lineage: Eukaryota > Metazoa > Chordata > Mammalia > Primates > Indriidae > Avahi > Avahi laniger. The sequence goes on from CAUYSK010009243.1 coordinate 45,929, forward strand.
TCTACAGTGTTAATACTTGAAGAATATTCAGGTATTTGCTGAATGTCAAATAAAGCAAATGGATCACAACGTTCAACATGAACCACGGACAACCACTATTTCAGTCTTTTTTTTTTTCAGGCTGGTCTAGTGAAGCAGTGGGAGTGGAGCAGGACAAAGGAATCCGTAACTGACCGTGATCAGTCAGTTGTAAATATCACTGCACTCGACCAACCTGTTTTAATCTTTTTAAATTTTCATTTATTAGAGATCACCTTCTATGGAAATAATATGCAATTTTGTATTTAATATCAATGGGAAAATTTATCTTACTTTATAGACATCTTCGTTCTAAGCACGAAACACTTTATAGAGACAGCTTTGCCAAAAGCACAATCAATGAAGGTTAGAGACTACATATGCTCTAAATAAACATACAGGATTGATACAACTAAGAAAAAATAGGTGTATACAAACTCAACACATACAGTGTCAGAGCTACTTAACTTAAGCTTGGAAGCAACTCAACCTTAAACTACCAAATTAACCATGGCACAAAGAATCAAACTAAATATTTCCACTAACCAATAAATTTTAATCAAATGAAGTGTGGAAACAAAAGTTCATTTAAGGAAATATACATTGAGATGAGTAGCTGGTCACACTTATTCTAATTTCTAACAAAATGAGGGGAAAATACTCCCAGCTTTCCAACAGAAAACCTAACTCCAACCTCCTAATCATGACATGCGCTTTGTCTTGACAAATAGGTGCCTAAAATCCAGCAGGCACTACCCAGTCCCGGAACATTCTAAAGTACAATGTTCACACCCTTTAAGAATTTTTATTCTCATGTGTTAGCTTCTTTCAATTTGAAGCAGCTATCAGCTGGCACAGGACCCAAATCATGATCTTACTATTCAAAGTAATTCACGTACATCTCCAAGCAACAGCTGTGTAATCTTTATAGCACATCTAAAAATATAAAGTTCAAAATATTATATGAATTTCATCTAACATTTAGAAATATGACTGAACAAAGTACAGTTCATTCATGTTAAAGGAGTAATTTAGCAGAAGGCAACATTTGAAATGATGAGTAATCCAATTCATAAAAAATAAAAATGTTTATGGGCTATATTTTAATTTTAGAAGTGTCCTCTTTTTTTCCTCACGATATGCAATGCCTGCAACTATACTTATGCATTCTTATTATTATTTCCCTACTGTGAAAGAGGGCACTCTTTGGCTAAAAATTTAGAAACCATAGTTTTCTCAGTATCTTGACATAATTCTAAGCCCTCCCACAACTTTTGTTACTGAGAAAGAATCTTTTGAAGCTGGCTTATTTTTATTTTGTCTTTCCTTGACTGACCTCATAAGCTACTTAGCTGCAAAAGGCTCATGGTACCCTTTAATACTCTATCCTGAAAGTTCCATTGCTAGTGAGACAGACAGCTTGTGTATACCACAAAGTACTCTCATTGAAAAATCCAATTTTCAGATACTTCTCTCCTTTTAGTGACAACCACAACAGGGGCTCATATTTTACTCAGTGAAAGCCTGCCAGACAAACCCACCTGACCAATCCTTCTACTAGTCAGACTCACTGCGTAATCAGCAAATAATAAGAAGGGCTCAAGTTGAGTTTAACCTCTCTGGTCTTTAATTTCCTGATCTCTAAAATAAAAGGGTTCCTAAAATTACACGAGTCCTATTACAAAACTAGGAGGATCATATATAGCCACAGAGAAGCTACACAGCATCAAATTAAGGAGGAAGGGGGCAGGGGCAGCTTTAAAAAGCACTTTTTCAAAAAGTTCAACTACTCATACTCATCAAATAGCACTTAAATTATGCAGCATCAACAACAAAATGACTATAAATATCCTTCCCCAATTATTAAGCCTGAAAAGGGTGATTTAGCATACATAGATAGATAGATAGATAGATAGAATCTATAGATAGCTCTAAATCCATTGTAACAGTTTCTATGAAGTTTTATAATACTTCTTTGTTCTAGGAATAGAGTTTGAAAACCTGATCTTATAGCAGTCTCATTTCAAAAGCCACAGAATAAAAACATCATAATCATATGATACTGGCACAACTTGGGCAACAAAGGGTTAAAAATTGGTGTTTACCCTGAAGTTGGATAGGCTACTCCTCACAACAGCCGCCATCTTAATTAAGACTTCAACCTTTCTTCAAGATGTTCAAATGAAAATTAAAGTGAAACATCGGACCAGTGAGATACAAATGGCAAATAAGTTGAACAGCCACAGCTGTTAGGTGTGCCATTTCGGTCATTTTGATGAGATCTAGGATAGAAGACTTCTAAATCTGCTTCCCATCTCTCCCCTTCTTTCATTCATACTCTTTAAAACAATAAAAGCTCTCCTGCCAAGTACCGAGCATCACTCCTACACGTAGGACCTATACCCAAAGCAACCTATTATTTGTTTCCATTCTGCCCCAAAACAAATCATTGCCTACAGAAACTCTATGTTTTATAATGGTAGTGCCTTGGAACAAGGGTAATACTGAAACAAAATAAAACCCAAAGTGAAGAATATTATACAAAATAAATAGTCCTTACTCATCAAAAATGTCAAGGTTAAAAGACTGAGTTACTGTTTCATATTAAAAGACACTAAAGAGATGTGAGAATGAAACCCAACATGCCATCACAATTGAATCTGGGCAAGAAAAATATTTTTTTCTTGTGCTACACTGAAACTGAACAAAATAGTAATAGATAATGCATAAGGTCTATTGAAGGTACAGTCTAAGATCATATTCTACTGAGATCTAGATCTGAAATCAACCTAGTTAACTTTTTATTTAAATCTTTACTTTTTAATCTCAGTGGCATTTTAAGAGTTTCCCTCTGCTTAATTTTTTTTTACAATTATTAATATTCTTTTTCTGAGACAGTGTCTCACTCTAATTACTAATCACTTGGGAGGAGAACATAAAATACATAATATCCTGCTGTCTTTTAAAAGAGAGAGAACCTACACAAAAGTAAATGGAAGAGTTAAGAAAGTGAGAAGGAAAGAGGACCAGGCGCAGTGGCTCATGCCAGTAATCCCAGCACTTTGGTAGGCTGAGGCGAAAGGATTGTTTGAGGCCAGGAATTCGAGCCCAACCAGGGCAACATTGCAAAGCCCTATCTCTACAAAAAATAGAAAAATTAGCCAGGCATGGTGGCAGACACCTGTAGTCTCAGCTTCTTAGGAGGCTAAGGCAGGAAGGAGAATCACTTCAGCTAAGGCATTTGCAGTTGTAGTGAGCTGTAACTGCGCCACTGCACTCCAGCCTGGGCTACACAGTGAGACGCTTTCTCTTTTTTTTTTTTTTTTTTTTGACACAGAGTCTCACTGTGTTGCCCGGGCTAGAGTGCCTGGGGTCAGACTAGCTCACAGCAACCTCAAACTCCTGGGCACAAGCGATCCTTCTGCCTCAGCCTCCCGAGTAGCTGGGATTACAGGCATGCGCCATCATGCCTGGCTAATTTTTTCTATATATTTTTAGTTGTCCGATTAATTTCTTTGTATTTTTAGTAGAGACGGGGTCTCGCTCTTGCTCACGCTGGTCTCGAACTCCTGAGCTCAAACAATCCACCCGCCTCGGCCTCCCAGAGTGCTAGGATTACAGGTGTGAGCCACCGCACCCAGCCTGAGATGCTTTCTTTAAAAAAAAAAAGTGAAAAGGTAAGACTGAAGGAAGGGAAGGAGAGACAGAGGGAGGGACAGGTGCAGGCAGAGTGAAAGAAAGAGAAAGGAAAAGACAAAGAGTATATCCATAATAAGAAGAACTAAAAATCCTTGCGGTGAGGAGGTGACGGGAGACCTCATCCAAGAACATGAAAGTACAATAAAGCACTTGTCCTACTGAAGAGAAGATACAAACACTGGAACACTGGTAAATTTTTTAAAACCAGGAGGAAATAAACATACATACATATATGGCAAACGGCTAAGAACACGTATCTTTTAAACCAACAGAAGAAAATTCCATCTATCCAGTGGGAAGCAGGACAAAAAAGGAGGGACAACGAAGAATAAAAGGATGGGAAAGATGTAAAAGACTAAAGAAAGCTGGAAAAGCAACTTTAATACCCAATAAAATAGAAAGTAAGGCAAAATGATAACATAATGGTAATTAACAGAAGAATAGAAATGGAAAATCATCCTTTTAAACTACTATAATATTTGATTCAAGCAAAAAAAATCAATGCATGCTAAAACACTGGGTTAGAGAGTGCTGGATATTCATTCAGCCTCAAAGCTTCACTCTACATACCACTTATTAATTACAAAGAGAAAAGAGTGCCTTAACAATGGAGGAATCCGGTGGACATGATCTTCACAAAATAAACAAACTTAACATCCCAACATTTGGAAAACTGCTATCATGAGCCTCCAGATATGGACTGAAAAGAACACAACATCACTATGTGATATAATATTCCTGCCCAAAAATATTTAGCCTGAATCCATTCATGCAGAACCAATGAAATATATCCAAAATAATGGACGTTTTGCAGAACTGTCCTGGTCTCCTCAAAATGGCAATGTTGAGAAAGGAAAAAAAGTAGAGAACTGTTCTGGATTAGACAAAAGAGACTTAAGAGACATGAAAATTAAATATAACTGATGGGATCCTGAATGAGGGGAAGGAGGCTACAGAGAGAAGAGCAATTGGAAATATTATCAGGAAATCTAAGAAAATCTGGGTATGGACAGTATATTAGATGATAATATCATGGCATCAGTGTTAAATTTCCAGAGTATAACTACATTGTGATTACATAGGAAAGTGCCAGTGTTCTTTACATTTAGGGGTAGTGTTATGTGCAACTAACTTTCAAATGGTGCGATAAACACACAAATAGAAAATGAGCAAGAAAGCAATATAAAAAAAACTAATAATTGGTGTATCTATGTGATGAATATGTTAATTTTCTTTGTGATATTCTTACAAACATCCTAAAGGTTTGAAGTTTTTCCCAAAAGGCAACTTAAAAGGAATTTAAAGATATATAAAGAGATTATATACTGATGAAAATGATAAGAGACTATGATCAACCCGACATAAACAAATTCACTCTAAACAGGCCTCAAAATATACCTAAAATAGAATTTGTCAGAAAACTCAACAATTATTCTTAATTTAATCAACTCTGTTCAGAACTACTTATAGATCGAGCAGACAAAATATAAACAAAAATACCAAGTCCTGAATAGTACAATTAGAAGGCTCAAATTGCACTTTTGAAATATAAAGCAATACATCCCAATGGACAAGGAATACTTTTGTTTCTCAGCAATCCTAAAACATCTGTAATACTAAACCATGTATTAAGCATAAGGAAAGCCTCATTAAAGTCCAAAGGGTCTACCTTACAGATTATGGTCTAATATAATAATACAATGAAATCAGTAATAAAATAACATTTTAGAAATACCCGAGTTTGAAAACCAAAAAGTTTAATTAAATAATTCTTAGGTTAAAAAGGAAATCAATAAAAATTAAGAAACACTTAAGGACCTAGAAGGCCATACTTAAGGCCGAAGGTTCCCCATTCCTGTGCTAACCTTTTAAGTAATAGTTTATTCCTATCTTATACAAGCTATTTCAGAAAGTTAAAAAAAAGCAAAAGCTGCATTGCATAACAACACTATAAAGTTATAGGCTAAATAAAATATTGACTAACCAAATACAACAGTGTATTTTTTAAATTCTGCATATTAAAGGCTAAAAATGCATACAGTTATATAAATAGAAGTGGGAAAAACTACACAAGATCAGCACCTATTTAATAATTTTTGGTAATCTAATCAAATCTGGAATAGAAGGGAGCTTCCTTAATTTGGTAAAAGTTCTATATGCCAAAAATCAGTAACAAATATTATAGAAAAACTCAGATGCATTTTCCTTAAGTCAAAGAAAAACATTACCATGCTGTCTAGCACAGTGACCCTGGCCAACAACATAAGAAATGATAACATTTGAAAGGGAAGAGATAAAACTACTGCTGTTGTCAATGACATCATTATCTAGAAGAACCAAAACAATCCACAAATACTGGAATAACATTTCCCTACCAAAATTAATCTATAAATGTAATGCAATCTCAAATTTCCAGTTGGATTCTTAAGAAACTCAATGAACTTTGCCTAAAACGTTTATGCTAAAATAAACGATAACAAACAGCTAAATCAACCTTAAAAAGAATCAACTTGCACAACCAGATATTAAGACATACTATAAAGTATAGTCACAGTAAGAGTGAGGTAGAAACACAAGAACAAATGGTCAAACAGAATTAAATGAGAACTTATTCCATGACACAAAGAACTAAATAACATAATAAAGGACAGAAAGGCACCACATATCAATGGCAAAAAAATAGATTGTTTGATTAGTGGTTCTTGACCTCCCAAAATATGAGGACTCAACATTTAAACAGTCATTTTCCCTAAGTAAAAATAATCAAACAAATATTAGAATTACACACGGAACTTCTTTAAAGTACTAAAGCTTTTTTTTTTTAGGTACACATGGATCTTTATTAGAGTCAAAGGTACATATTTAAAAGCTCCTAGGCCGGGTGCGGTGGCTCACACCTGTAATCCTAGCACTCTGAGAGGCCAAGGCGGGAGGATCGCTCAAGGTCAGGAGTTCAAGACCAGTCTGAGCAAGAGCGAGACCGGGTCTCTACTAAAAAATAGAAAGAAATTATTTGGACAGCTAAAAATATATAGAAAAAATCAGCCGGGCATGGTGGAGCATGCCTGTAGTCCCAGGAGTGGGAGGCTGAGGCAGGAGGATTGCTTGAGTCCAGGAGTTTGAGACTGCTGTGAGCTAGGCTGACGCCACGGCTCTCTAGCCCAGGCAACAAAGTGAGACTGTCTCAAAAAAAAAAAAAAAAAAGGCTCCTAAATTATTAACGAATAACTTCTAAAGTTGAGATACTATAATTTGCAGCTCCTATAAAATTATTTTTAATTGTACATTAACACTTGAAATTAAATTAGAGAAAGTTGGAAAAAAGTGTACCTGCAAATATAACCTTGCTTTTCTGTTTCTCCAAAATTGCAGTTCTGTTCATCTTTAAATTTAACACTAGTATCAAGCTTCAATTTCAAAAAGGAAAGGAATTGCTATGTTTATTCTACCACAGCCTCAAAATGTACAGAGAGGCATTCATTACAGGCATGCTCTGGCTACCTAAGTGCTGTGAGTCATGTTTATTTTCAAAGACAACACTTAGGGAATATCAATCAGAAGAACTGTGAAAAAGTACATTAAGAAAAACATTAGTATTTACCAAATGTGAAGTTTTAAAAATTAAAGCATCAGCTAATAAACAAAATTGTAACACTGAAATCACTTTATATAAAATTTCACAAATTTAAGTACCATATGGCTACGGTTTTAAATGGTCAATATAAAAATTGTTGATCACTCAGAATCATAAAGAAAAAAGATTATGGTGCAATTGTAAACATGTTATATAAAATAAACGAAAATACTACCTGACAGCCTTTCACATATTTTGTGGATTTGAGGGGTCAATCTAAATCTTATTTATTCAACTATAATATTAATACAAGATAAAACTTTTTGTGAGTACTATGGTCTCTGTTCAAAATTTCTAATAAGCAAAAGCTTGTATGTATGCCAAAAAATCTTTAGTCAGTACACACTATGAGTAAAATAATAACATATTGTTATGCTAATTAAACTTGGAAATTTAGGCTACTTTTAGTGGCAAATATAAAACCGAAATTCCTTATCACTTTGATTTTGAAAGTAACACTCCTGGGGAGTATTCCCAGCATAATTAAAGTCCAGTCTCCTTCACCATTTTTGGTCAGTGAAGTTATTACAGTTTCTTTTAACTCTGGAAAATGAATGTCAATGACTTGCTGAGGGAGAATGGCAAATATAGCTAAGGGGGAAAAACGAGGCTTAATATAAAAGAAGGTAAAAATAAGTACGTGAGAAAACATGTAATAGACAGCTTGTAAACAAAGAGGAACTACATATTGAGGGACTTATCTACTAGAAATAAATAGCAATGTTTTTAAAAATTGTACAAGTGTTAACATAAAACACTGCACTTTATTAATAACAGTATGTATAAGACTAAACAGTAGAAATCCTCCTATTGTGCAGCTAAATATCACCAAAAAGCAACAAATATTCTTAAGTGGGAGGAAAAGCAGGACTTGAAAATAAGCGTAATTCAGATTGTTTAAATAAGCCCCAAGATCTTTGACTAAATTGAGAGGGAAAATAAAAGTAAATAAATAAATAAGCCCCAAGAGAAAAGAGTACATGATGCAAGCATACTTTGGTCAACATCGATTAAATATTAAATTAGGGGATCTGAAGGGTTAAACATTTTATACACAGCAGGGATGATAGGGATGATGTCAGCCTATAGTGTTGATTTCTCAAAGGGCTTACGAAAGAAAATCTGCATGACAGAAAAACAAAAACATGCACCTAGAACAATCGAGGTATTTATTAATCTCTGAGATACAAATAAGAAATACCAAACTAAAATCTCAAAAAGCCCTAAATTGCATAATTTATTACCTGAAAAGATAACATTACAAATAAAACTTAAAACAGATAAAGAATGAAAGTGTACACCTGCCCATTTAGACACTTAGTTGTCCTATACGACAAAACATACTACTCGTGATGGCTAACAAAGTAGTGAATACATTATAATCTAATTTTAAAACAAACTAGATACCAAGCTCTATAATAGCTTTTAAATTTTATTGCCAAAAGAAAAAAAGTCACCAATTTTCTTGGTATTTAGCCAAGCAATATCTAACAGTTAAAACTAGCCTTTTGGTCAAACAGTACTTGTAATATGCAAGCTTTAACCTTCCTCCAAAAAATTAAGGTATGTTGAGGCAGTGTGTGTGTTATCATAACATAACCAAGTACCAGTGAAACTCAAGCACAGTCATAAACACTGGCCACAGTTACTGACTTCTACTGAAAACTAATGTTGATTTACAGTAGGAGTCCCTCTTAAATATGGTATATTACATCCTGTACTATTTTCAAAGTTTTAATATTACCACATAATTAGAAAATCAAAAGCAACTTAATAGATGTATTCAAGAAATCATTTTAAGACGAATTACAGTTAGCTGGAAACACATGCTTTGTCTTGAAATAAAAATGATAGTACTGTTTAAAATAAACTCTATTAAATGCTGATAAAATTTCTAGTGAAAAGTTTAAGAATGCCAAGACACAAAGGGCACTGAATCAGGTGGAAACAAATCAGGTAAGAACCAAAACAAAGGGAGGGGAAAAAAAAAACAGACAATGCAGGGAACAGAAAAAATTTAAAAATATATGTAACTATTAATAGTATCCTCCAAAGGGGGAAAAAAGGATACGCATCTATGAAATAAGAATGTTATTAAAAGAAACACTAAAAAAAAACTTTCGAAATAAAAAAAGACAGAGGGCCGAGGGCTTTGGAAGGCCAAGGTAGGAGGATCACTAAAGGCCATGAGTTCCGGACCAGCCTGGGCGATATAGCATGATCCTGTCTCCACAAAAAATTTTAAAAATGAGCTAGGCATGGTGGCATGCACCTACAGTCCTGATACTCGGAAGGCTGAGGCAGAGGGTTGCTTCACTTGAGCCCAGGAGTTTGAGGCTGCAATGAGCTATAACTGCACCACTGCACTCCAGCCTGGGTGACAGAGCGAGATCCTGCCTCTTTAAAAAAAGTAATAACAATACTTAATTCTGGCCAGGACACAGTAAACACTCTCCATACATGGGTAAAATCCTGAGATTTTTATTTTTCCTGTACACAGTCCACTGACAACTGTAGCATCATTTCTAAAAGTAAATTTAAGTTCTACTCACAAAGTAACAACCAAACTAAAAGTAAGCAAATATGCAAATATACCTCTAAGCCCTTGTGACATTATTCTTCTGGGCTGACAAAAGGTCATCTAGATACTGCAGATGACTCTACTAATACTGACAGCTTGTAGGCCATGCCTAAATAGAGACTGGGGTTATTAAAAACCTAGCTCAGGATTGAGACACATTATCTGATGCATAAAGGTCAGCATACACCCAAATTAGCACCCACTGGAGGTTCTTATATCTGTAGTATTAAGTAAGTATTCACTTAGATAATAAGAAGGATCTTATTCACACAGTGCTAAGTGGGCAGTGGTCATAGGCTGGCGATTAACTTAATCTCTTCTCTAAACTTTTGACTTAATTAGTATCATCACAAGTGGTCAGATAGATGATATGACCCCCCCATCCACTAGTAAGCTTAGGAATGAGTCAGCTAAGTAAATTTTACTACTATTCTAATAACCTTCTAAAGGTTATTAGAATTTACATTCCAATATACAATATGGATAAATCTTGTTTGACATTGCCATCTAAACAATCAGAAAGCATCTTAAGTCTCTATCATTACCAAAATATGGTTAGATAACATACAGTTAATTTTCAACTCAAACATTCTGCTACCACCAACTCATGATTCAATGCTGAGCAAAGGCTGGGTGTTGTGCCTCACACCCGTAATACTAACACTTTGGGAGGCTGAGGCGGGAGGATTGCTTGAGACCAAGAGTTTGAGAACAGCCTCAGCAACATAGAAGACTTTCTCCTGTTTCATTTCAGTGTTGTAGGCAGAACATAAAACTTTCGGAGCTGAGTTTCTATAGAGATCACTGAGGCTTTATTTGTATTTCAGAGGAAAAATTAGCACGATGACACCACTGCACTCTAGCCCCAGTGATGGAGTAAGACTCTGTCTCAAAGAGAAAAAAAAGAAAAGAAAAAGAAAGAAAGAAAAATTCTGAGCAAAAACTAAGGGAAGGCAGAAGCAACATTTTTCATCTGTTCATGGTAGCTGTCAAATACTCTTTCAAGGAAGCTCTCTTAAGAGAAAGGCTATCAGTGAGAAACACTACTGGCCAGAACCAACTAAGTGAATGTAACTTGAGTGAGCAGGAAAACATTCACCCTTGAGGCAAAGAAACATAATTTCAGGAACCAGGAGGCAAATTTCAACTACATACAAACTTGCACCTAATCCCCAAACAGATTGTTCAGCAGCTGTTGCCCTTGCCAAAGTCGTCTCTATTCTCATCTAAACATCCCCCTGGAGGAAAATGACAACTCCCTAAAAGCAATCAGCCTTACTAGCAATCAACTTTTTCAATAACTGAGGAGAAAGAGAAAGTGAACCATGGGCCAATATCCCTAAAAACTAATAAAATAATATCCTGCCAGCAGCTCTTCATATGAATGGCTTATCTATCTCTTTTTAAAAAGAAGGGCCATCTAGATACAAAATTGGCCAAAGGGACTTCTCTCTCCTTCCAAGAGTATAGCACAGAAATAAAGGGAGGATAATCACCTCTCTGCTCCTACCATCACTCTGCTTCATCTTTCACTAGTAAGCAGAGTTCACTGATCAGAACTATCTCCATTCATTCTACATACATTACTAACTGCCTACTATTAGGTACTATTCTTATTTTCTTCTGAAATACAAATAAATTCTCAGTGATCTCTCTGCAAAAACTCAACTTGGAAAATTTTAAGTTCTACCAACAACACTGAAATGAAAAAACAGAAAGTCCCCTCTGTGCTGTAGGTTTTTCAGGTTTTGTTGTTTTTCTTTTTTTTTTTTTCATTCATTTCCTATTTTGAGACAGGGTCTCACTCTGTTACCCCAGCTAGAGTGCAGTGGCATCATGAGAGCTCACTGCAACCTCAAACTCCTGGGCTCAAGCGATCCTCCTGCCTCAGCCTCCTGAGTAGCTGGGACTACAAGCTCACACCACCACACCAGGCTAATTTTTTTGTATTTTGTAGATACAGGGTCTCACTATGTTGCTCAGGCTGATCTCAAACTCCTGGCCTCAAGCAATTTTCCCACCTCGGCCTCCCAAAGTGCCAGCATTACAAGCATGAGCCACCACACCCAGATTTGTCAAATTGTGAGCCAGTGATAAATACACTGTACATACTACGAACCAGTACATACACACAAATACACAGAGACTGAAAGCACTGAGACAGTTTCATGAAACACTTGCCATTGCCATGTGCAATGTATTCTGATATCTTCTATTCTCTTTCATTTTTTACAAATGCTGTTTAAAAACCTACAGTTAGAAAAATATCACTCTAAAATACTCCTCCCTTCCTAGTCTTCTTTTGGGCATGAGGAAAAGGAGGAAGACTAATAGTCTGTAACAGGAAACCCATCAGAACACAGGGACTAAGGAAAATCCCCATCCCCAAAGCAGACAAGGGAGCAGAGAAGAGCAATATCAAAAAAGGGAGGGAACCTTCAATCTCAGGCATCCCAATTAAAAACTCTGAATGTATGGTTCCAAAAGATGTTTTTAAGACATGTCTATAAGGAGAATTTTGTAGTCCCAGGGTTTTGGCAAATAAACAAATTACAGACATCAAAAATTGCTGGTGATAAATGTACTGTGTTGAACCATATGAAATTGCCAATATCTGATGGTTTTTGACTTCCAAAAGCAGTAATTTCATGCAGTTTAACCTAATAGTATAATACATACTTCAAAGACACATGTATGCATTAAATGCCTTGTGTGTACTGGCTTGAGAACCTATTAATAATTAGTCCTCATTATAACAGTTTTCACAGAATACAGAAAGATGTGCTAAGCTTCTACCAAACAACTGCTTTTGAAAGATGGAGCTATTTGAAATTAAACTGTGATGTGATCAAGTATATCTGAATGCTTTTTCAATGTGACCATTACTGGTTTTTCCTTTTAATCACAAGACTGACATCTCTAATAAAAAGGAACTACTTTTCCATGCAACTTGGGATATCTGGTTCATTCTTGTTTTCACCCAGTTACCAAATCTGGAGCCTCAATTTTTGCCTGCTTACTTCTGTCAGCCCTATCTTATTTTCTGAAGGTATGTTCACTTCAAATCAACAGATCATAAGCTTCTTAATTTTGGAGACAATCTTTTTCAATCTTTGAAAACCTACTTCCTTGCAGATGATAAAACGTGTCCTGAATTAAAACAAATCTCTGAAAGTCTTTGTCCCATTTCAATTTGCCTAAAATCTTCCTTTTAGGAGAGACCATCTATCTTCCTAATATCAAGTTCTAGAATCTTGGTGTGACCTTTCACACCAACCATTCGCATACCATTCACCTTTCTGACTCAGTATGGCCATGAGAATTACCTCTTTACACCTACCTCTTAATCAACCACTGAGATTATTTTACACATATACCATAAGGGTCCTGTCGCTCCATCTCTGAAATTCTTCATTGGCTTTTCCTAAATTACATACATCAAATTCAAACATTTCCCATGTGGTGGATGGGCCTTTAACAGCTGAATACATCCCAACCAGGCACTCTTACCATTTACCACAGCTTTGGTTTCACCTAATCAGAACGTAAATGCTCTCTGTAGCATACCTGTCCTCCCTCTCAAAGCACTATTGTAACAGCCCTTGCAGACAGAAGTATTTGCTTTAGAAGAGAGGGGACCATCCAAAACTACTTATGCTTTCTTTTAGTCTCTCCTTGCCTCCCTCCTCATATATCCCTTACTTCAAAAGAAGCTGAAAATCTATTTCCACCTCCAACGTGAAAAAAATCTGCGTACTATCATGTTACATGTGTAAAGAAGATGTTGTGACAAGCCATTGCTCAGCTCTTTAAAAAGTCTTACTATTGGCCGGGCGCGGTGGCTCACGCCTATAATCCTAGCTCTCTGGGAGGCCGAGGTGGGCGGATCGCTCAAGGTCAGGAGTTCGAGACCGGCCTGAGCAAGAGTGAGACCCCGTCTCTACTAAAATTAGAAAGAAATTAATCGGACAACTAAAAATATATAGAAAAAAATTAGCCAGGCATGGTGGCACATGCCTGTTGTCCCAGCTACT
>CAUYSK010009247.1:0-17034 GCA_963575035.1 Avahi laniger
AGAGTCTCACTCTGTTGCCCAGGCTAGAGTGAGTGCCATGGTGTCAGCCTAGCTCACAGCAACCTCAAACTCCTGGGCTCAAGCGATCCTCCTGCCTCAGCCTCCCGAGTAGCTGGGACCACAGGCATGCGCCACCATGCCTGGCTAATTTTTTCTATATATTTTTAGTTGTTCATTTAATTTCTTTCTATTTTTAGTAGAGACGGGGTCTTGCTCTCGCTCAGGCTGGTTTCGAACTCCTGAGCTCAAAGAATCAGCCCGCCTCAGCCTCCCAGAGAGCTAGGATTACAGGCGTGAGCCACCGTGCCCAGCCATATTCTTTCCTTTTTAAAGCTGAATAATATGCCATTGTGTGTATACACTGTTTTGTTTACTGATTCATCTATCAATAGATGAATTTGAGCTGTCTCCATCTTTTGGCTCTTGTGAATGATGCCGCTGTGAGCATTAGAGTACAAGCATCTGTTTGTGCCCCGGATTTCAATTCCTTTGACATATACCTAGCAGGGGAATTGCTGGATCATGGTAATTCTATATTTAACTTGTTGAGGAAGTGCGACACTGCCTTCCAGACTGGCCGCACCATTTTACTTTCCCACCAGCAATGCATGAGGGATCCAATTTCTCCACATCCTTGGCAACACTGGTCATTTTCCACTGTTGTTGTTGCTATTTTAATAGTAACCATCCTAACGGGTGTGAAGTGTTATCTCGCTGTGGTTTTTATTGTCTCTATGCGTGTGTATGAGAGAAAGAAAGAGAGAGAGAGCATGCAGCTGACTCTCTCAGGATTGGAAAAGACCTCTATCATCAGATCTCACCCTGTCCTCTAAGGAAGGCCAGGACATCAGTCCCCAGAGAGAGGATAGAGCTCTTGATCTCAGCCCAGATGCCGTGAGCAAGTTCACAAGAGTTCACAGGAGCATGTTAGGCTGAGAAGCTAGCATCTTTCCTTGCCTTTTCAAACTCACTTCCTAAAGACTCTTCAGAACCTCGGAGGGAGAGAGAGAGGGAGCAGGGCAGAGGCGACAGGAGAATGAGGGTGCACACCAGCTCTCCACATGACCAAGAAGAGGGAAAGTGCCCGAGTGTCTTTGCTAAGGGAAGGGATTGGGCTCCTCTCACTGAGTTACCAAAGCAAATTGTATAACAGTCAGGGTCCAGCCCAGACTCAAACATAGAATCAGACGCTAAAAAAGGGAGAAATTCAGAATCCGGGTAAGGTTACCAGGGAGGTCAGAACCTCAGAGATTAGGATCTGGCATGAAATAGAGGCAAAATAACAGGAAACAAGGTCAAAAAACTAGAAGGCTTGATTTGGGATTCTAAATTGGGATCCATTACACAGGAAATTAGAAGCAGGAACAAATCAAGGAGGCAATAGGGTTGAAGGTCACTGACTAAGCCCAGTGAAGTGCAGAGAAGCAGATTGGCAGCATGATGCTGGGGTCCCCCACATCCCTAGCTATGCTCAGTGGCATGTCCTCTTCCACTCAACCAATGGCCAGTCCCACGGGCCTAGCCACCCTCCCTCAGAGGACTATAATACCTTCAAGGTCTTTCCAAGTAGCCATTAGGCAAACCATAACATTTGTTTATTTGCCATTTCTTCAGTGGGATGATCAGGGCAAACAGAAAAGTCAGAGCTTTCAACCCCAGATGCACCTGCCCCTACCCCTACACCAACAGGGGAAAAAAAATAAGACTGGCTGTAGAAGGCAATGGACCCTAGAGATATGTTAATAGAAAAGAGAATTTGGAAAGATTATGTGGTAGGTGAGGTTCTCGGATGGTTCCCAAGATCGTCACCTCTTGATATACATGCCTATATCTGTACCATCCCCTCCCCTTGAGGATGGGGGTGCTGTGAATATGACGGATATGACCCCCAGGTAAAAAGGAGGTTATCCTGGGTGGGTCTGACCTAATCAGAGACGCCTTTACAAAAAGATGAAGTATCAGAGAGACATTCGCCCACTGGCTTGGAAGGAGATGAACACCATGCTGTGACTGCCTATGGGGGCCTCATGACAAGGGACAACAGGCAGCCTCTGGGAGCTGAGAGCATTCCCCAGCCTTGAATGTGCTTGCAAGAGGACACTGAGCTTCAGATGAGATCATAGCCTCGTATCAGCCTGCTGAGCAGAGGACCCAGCTGATCCCTGCCTGGGCTTCTGACCCACGGCAAGTGTGGCTAAGTCCCTGGCACTCTCCTGCGCAGCAATAAAGAAATGAATACACCTTGCCTGACGGAGGACATAATAGTGGGTTTAAACTGAACCTCAAGCTTCTTTGGTTTGCTCTGTGATGTAGAATAATAGATCAATACACACATCACAGATCCATAAGTCCACATGAGACCTTAGGGAGCATGTCATCCAGCCTTCAGAGAGGTTTAAGTGACCTGCTCAAGGCCACACCTCTAATTAGTGGCAAATATAATGGTGATACTTAAACATGCCCATATGTGGAAGTAAAACGTAAAATGGGCCAAGCATCCAGAGTATGAGAAACTGTAGGAGCTTTGAACACCATCTTGCTGGAGCCCTTCTGTGTGAGAAAAGAAGAAACTGAGGCACGGAAGATCAGGGAATCTGCAGCATCCTTCCCAACTGCCAGAGCCACGTCAAAGCAGCAGGTACAATCTCACCACACATAACCACCGGCATGCAACTGCCCTTCCACACAGAAACCAGCATGTGCCAGAAACCGCTGGCCTCCCAAGGACCCCTAAAAATAATAAACAGCAGCTAAGATGCATAAAAGATGCGAGAGCTCCCCTGACAGCCAACCAAGTTGCTGCCAGCTCACGCAAGACATAGCTACGAGGCCACCAAACCGGCCAGGGCTTTCTCCTTTGCAGGAAGCCCCGGATACACTAAAGGAGAAAGTGGGGGTGACCGGAGGGCAGAGAGAGGGGGCAGGCTTGTTAGGCTTGTTTTTCAGAAGCTTGGAAACAAAAGAAAATATTGCCGCTTTGTTAGTGAAGGACCTTTTGTGGAGGTTGATGTGTGTCAGTCAGACTTGGGGGGGGCGGGTGTAACCGAGTAGCCCGTCAGAGCCTCATTTTCCGGGAGGCGAGTCTCCCCCTAACTGATAACACGCTAAATAACAGGTGAGTGACTCCTGGCAGGAAGGAGATTGTCTGACCTCATTGTTTGCCTTTTTCCCCCTTCTTTGTTCTTCACAAATAAAGGTTTTTTAATAAACTGAAAGGTCCCCCGCTCTTGCCTGATGATAAAATGAAAGGAACCAGTGAGGTATGGTACGACGTGGCAGCAGAGAAGGAGAAGCTCATCAGAAAATAACAAAGGTGCAAGTTAAAGATAAGGCAGCTGTCAGAGATTAATCCTGCCCGCCTGATTGTTTTCTTTAATACCAAAGCCTGCAATAGCAAGCGATAAGTTTGCTGAGTAATTTGGTTTTTGGTGAGGAAATAAAATTCAGGTAGGCCCCATAATTGATTTCCCTTTCTTTAGTTTTCTAAACATTAAACAACAACAACGACACAAAGCCCTGCCTTGGCGACACTTTCTTTCTTGCAGCTGCACTGGCAGTGCCTGTCCCCTTGACCAGACCCCGATTCTTGATCCCACAAGCTTCCAGAAGGAGAGTAGGAGCCAGAAAGGAAAGTTCCCCTCGCCCAGGAATGTCAGGTCCATTTTACATGAAATCCTTAAATTTTCATCTGTCCTGGATCGAATTGCATCCTTCAAAAAAAAGGTGTCAGAGTCCTGACCTCCGGGACCTCGGAATGTGACCTTATTTGGAAGTAGAGTCTTTGCAGAGGTGACCAAGTTAAATGAGGTCATGAGGGTGGGCTTTAATCCAACATGACCGGTGTCCTTATAAAAGGGGGGAATTAGGACTCAGGCACATGCACACAGGGAGAACGCCACGTGGAGATGAAGGCAAAGATCAGGGTGATGCATCAATAAGCCAAAAACTGCCAAAGGCCGGGCGCGGTGGCTCATGCCTGTAATCGTAGCACCCTGGGAGGCCAAGGCAGGAGGATAACTTGAGTTCGGGAGTTCAAGACCAGCCTGAGTAAGAGCCAGATCCCATCTCAACTGAAAATAGAAAAAATTAGCCGGGCATGGTGGCACATGCCTGTAGTCCCAGCTACTTGGGAGGCTGAGGCAGGAGGATCGTTTGAGCCCGGGGTGTTTGAGGTTGCTGTGAGCTAGGGTGATGCCACGGCACTCTAGCCCAGGCAACAGAGTGAGACTCTGTCTCAAAAAACAAACAAACAAACAAAAACCTGCCAAAGATTGCAGAAGCTAGAGGAGAGAGACACATGGGACAGATTCTTCCCCACGGTCTCCAAAGGGCACCAACCCTTCTCCTTAAGGAGGCACATAAGTTAAAATGAGGTCAACAGAATGGGTCCTGATTCCATCTGACTGGTGTCCTTATAAGAGTAGGGCACAGACACACTCAGAGGGGAGACCATGGGAGGGCACAAGGAGAAAGCGGCTGTCTGCAAGCCAAGGGGAGAGGCCTCAGGAGAAACCAACCCTGTCCACACCTTGATCTTGGACTTCTGGCCTCCAGAACTGTGAGAAAATAAATTTCTGTTCTTTAAGCCCCCCAGTACCACCCAGTTGGCGCCACTTTGTTAGGGCAGCCCTAAGAAAGTAATACAATGTCTGTCTATAATATTTGCATGCAGCAAGGAACCCTCACCTCTAACTTGAATGTTATATTAATTCAAGTTCTCTTCTTCACAGCCCCCCCTCCCCCGCCATCAGTTTCTTACAGCTTTAAGCACATTACTAAGAGTCAAGGGAGAGTGAAACCTTACAGCAGAGCCCCGCCCCTTCCTTCTGAGTGTGAGAGGGTCAGAGCGCCTTCCCTCCTAAAACACCGGCATCTCTGTGGACATGGATGCTGGTCACACTATCCTTGCCACATCTGCAGACTCAGCCATTTCCCCTTCATTGTCCCCTGCTGGTGGAAGCCCGGAGCAGTACCCTGGTTGGTCACAGTGCGCACTGAGGGAATGGCTCGGAGGTGGAAAGCTGTACCAAAGGGCATGAATGGCAGGCAAAATGCTCTATCTCCGATGCCTCATCCCCGGGGTTTACAAAATCCATTTTAGCTCTCTTAGACCAGTGCTTCATGCTCTTCAAACTTTAATGTGCATAGGAAAGGATCAATCTGAGTGTCTTAAATGCTGATTCTGATTCGGTAAGTCTGGGCTGCGGCTGCAGAGACTGCGTTTCTAACAAGCACCCGGGTGATGCTGTCGGTGCCGGTGCATGGACCACACTAGAGGTTCAGGGTTGTGGATCGTTGTGGGGTAGAGCACTGGGGAATGGGGTCCCTATGGTTTGCTCAGAGGCAGAGTTCAAGTGGCCACAAAACTTGGCAGATTCAGATGCCTCTGGGTTGGGGAAACCTTCAGCAGGGTCAGAGGGAGAAACAGAGAAGGAGCCATCTGTGGTGACGAGATTGTGCACAGGCGCACCAGGGCATGTGCTAGCAGGCAGCGCCAGCATCAGCACAGCCTTATTTATTGTGACAAAATGAACAGCCCCCAGGGTTGCTCATCCAGCAGCTAATTTCGCATCTTATCTATTATTTGAATGAGATGGGAAAACAGTTTCCTGTTTCTCACAGATATCACTGACATGAAAGACACCGAGCGAATTCCCTGGAAAGCCATGCAGTCACATCCATCCGCCGGCCTGCTGGTTCCCAGGGCAGGAACTGACGCAGCCAGGGCGGCTCCCAGATGGAGACAGGAGTAAGGCAGCTCCTTCCCAGGTGCCCCGTGTTAGCATCACGTTGGAGAATGACTGAGCGGCTGACAAGTCTTTTTCTGCTGTGATATTCCACGGCAGGTACTCTTTGATTAGTCAGTGAGTGGTTTTGAGGACTTCCTTGGTCCATCTCCAAGCCGGCTGTGTGATAGGGTGAAGAGTCCCCATCAGGAAGGGAGGCCCAGGCGGCAGCCACCGCCTCCTGCAACCTGCCCTCCCGCCCACTCAACCCCAAGAGCACCTTCCTGCCATCTTCCCAAAGCACGTCTTCCCGGGAACAAGGACGGTACCCTGCTCTTGCGTAACTAAGAGTATCCAGGGGAATCACAGATGGTCGTGAGCATTTGGTTCAACTCTCTCTTGTTAACAGTGAGGAAACTGAGGCCCAGAGTGGTGGGAAGACTTGCCCAAGGTCATGGAGCAGGCAAATGGCTGAGCCTTTTGGAGGCACACGGTGGTCAAGGTCTGGTGGAAAGGCAAGTCTCAGACAGGCAGCAGTGCTGGGGGCAGAATCTCAAGATGATGGATATCCAGAGATCTCCTCCTGACTCCGGAGGCTCCAGTTTTGACCCGGAAACGTAACACATCTGAGAACCAGTTCCGATGTTAAGAAATAGAGCTGGCAAGCCCACGAGAGAGGGTCCCAGCGAGGGCCAGTCATTAGCATCATAGGATGGGGGAGGCCTGAGCCACACCCCAGGCAAACCAAACCTGAATCTCTCAGGCCTCACAGCCCCCATGAGCTTGTCAGGCCCCACCCAGGCCCCCTGAATCCGAATCTGAGGGACTCCCGTGCGTGCCGAAGTTTGAGAAGCGCTGCCTCACCGCGCACTGGAGCCACCTGACACCCAGGCCCAAGCCCAGGTGGAACGTACCGGAACCGCGGGAGGATGGAGCCTGCGGTTTTCAGGAGCGGGAGGACCGTGGAGAACAAAACAGGACACAAAATGTGAGTGCAGAGACCTCAGGGACAAGTCCACCTGTATTCCCATTTTGCAGACGCCCCAGGCACATCCGGGAAAAGAAAGTGCGGATGAAGAAACAGAAGTGGGAGGCTCATTCTCTTCAGCCCCGTCTGTCGCCCGCGGACAGGGCCTGGAGCAGATCTCGGCTGGCTCCGAGATGAGGAGCTGACGTCTGACGGCTATGTCCGCCTCGAAACAGGCGAGAGCAGAGAAATGACTTTTATTTTTTTTTATTTCAGCATATTATGGGGGTACAGATGTTTCGGTTACATATGTTGCCCTTGACCCCCCTCCCCTCCAGAAATGACTTTTAAGTGCCAGTGAACAGTGCTGGATAAGCAGGAGACGTGCTATGGCTGGAATGTTTGTGTCCCTCAAATTCAGGGTGAAACTTAATCCCCGGTGCAGTGGCATTCAGAGGTGGGACCTTGGGGGGGGGGGTGATTAGGTCATGAGGGCTCCTCCCTCGTGATTGGGATTAAGGCACTTATAAAACAGGCTTCACACTTTCTTGCCTGCTGACTCTAGAAAAAATAAAAATAAATAAAAGAGGCTTCACACAGCATTTGGCCCTTTCTGCCATCCTGCCTTTGCAGTGTGGGGATGCTACAACGAGGCACCTCCTGGGGCAGAGAGCCAGCCCTCGCCAGACAGGGAAACTGCCAGCGCCTTGATGTTGGACTTCCCAGGCTCCAAAATGGTGAGAAATAAAATGATGTTATTTATAAATTATGCAGTCCGAGATATTTTGTTATAGTAGCACAAACAGACTAAGACAAGAAGGTTACGAGGGAGGTAGTATATAATGGATGCTCTAATCAAAAGGTGGTTCTAATAATTTTGCCATAGTTATATGTATGACCTTGGAAAAATTGTTTAACCTCTAAGCCTTAGTTTGTTCATCTATTAAATGGAGAAAATAATAACTAATTCATGAAGTTATTGTGACCTGTCAGGACCTAAACGTATAAAGCTCTTGACAAAGTTTCTGGTACATGTGCTCAAAAACAGTAGCTATAACTAATGGTAGTTCAATTGCAACTCCATGGTCATTCTGAGGAAGATTTTTAGTCAGTAGAAGACAGACGAGATGCGAACAACAACCTTCTCTTTGCAGAGTAAAAAACTAATGTCATGATTTATAAATAGCTCTCCTGGCTATGGAAGACTGTTATCTCTGTCCCCTTCAGGCGAGCCTCATTTAATCCACCGTAGTGGTTTCCTAGGAATGTAAAAAGAAGAACAATGATAAAGACTATACAAGGAAACCCGGAGAGGCATGCAAATCAAAGAGACGTTAACCAATAGGGAAAAGGGAGC
Organism: Avahi laniger; assembly: GCA_963575035.1. Classification (NCBI taxonomy): domain Eukaryota; kingdom Metazoa; phylum Chordata; class Mammalia; order Primates; family Indriidae; genus Avahi; species Avahi laniger. Next base: position 8,051 of record CAUYSK010009247.1, read on the forward strand.
AAGGAACTAGGTTGAAATTATGCGGAAGGCCCCCTCGATAAATACGAGAGTGAAAAGACAACTAATTGAAGAATGAGAGAGTTTTCTTAACCAGTGCTAGCTGAGTAAAAATATAATTATCTTTGATTCATGAAGATTGCTACAATATGACTCATTTACCAAAACAGTTACTAGCAGAATTACACTTGTTACTGTGAGAAGACCACGTGGGAGCGAGGGCTGTAGTAAATACCAAATGCGTTTGGTTTTTCACAATGGCACCTGGGAAGAGAGTCTCTATTCCTCCTCGGCGGTCCTCTGTGATGCTGCTGCTCTTAGCAGGGCCCTTTGCCATTACCCTGCCTGGAACACAGAGATCTTCCTGTGAGACCAGAAATGCCACTGTAACTGCTCTTAGCCAGGTTCTGGGAGAGTCTTGACTTTCCTGGCCCGGCCACAACACCATCTACATCCTAGACTTCTTCCTTTCTACAAGTGAAGTGAAAGGTCTGAGGCCACTGTGCCCTTGGTTATCATGCACATTGAGTTGATACATCTTTCTTTAAACATTGTGCACAAACCTAAACATTGGAAGACATTTCTTATTGTTTGTTAGTTGTCTGCTGGCTCTAAGAAGGGGAAATTAGCATTTCTCCAATCAAATATTTTCTCTTGAACTCAACTGTGGTAGGCGGGGTGTTCATTCCCATATAATAGAGCTGTTTAAAGGTTCAAAGCTTGAACAATTATGGGAAGATGTCTGCTCAGACAGTGGGTAGAGGGACCCTCAAAGGTAGAAGGGACCTCAGAAGTGTTTTAGCCCAAAGTAAGGCTGGACATGGTTCCAGGAAGTATGTGTGTGTAAGTGATGGGGAGAGCCATGTGTTCTATAAAAATAGAATCAACGGCATAGGAAGAAATAAGATGTATTTCTCACACAGTAAAAAAGCTCTGCAGGGAGAAATGTCCAGAAAAAGACAGCAGCAAACTGTTCTGCAAGTATAAGAGTAATGAAAATAAATACAGCTTACAAGCCTAATGAAGGACATTTCAGAGCAGGTTGAGACCTTAACTGATACAAATGAGGATCATTAGCTTCCCTGGGCTCTCCTGTTCAGTGTTGAACAAGAACCATGCAAATGGAAGGAGATGACCAGGGCTATAATGGTAGAATTATAACCCCACACCAGACCTGGGTCTTTAAATAAGAAGAGCCATTTCCATCTCCAGTCTCAAAGCCACTTGAGGGCCTGAAGACCATCAATATAGATGACACTTAGCTGTCCTCATCCAAGGATAACTAATGTTTTTAGAGCCACCCACTTCTCTTCCCTCCCAATGTACACAAGTACATAAATCCTGGAGACTAAAGATGATTCCAGATTTCATTCTCTTTCAGGCTGAGATCAGCATACTGACTATAATTCTGAGGTGTCTACTATGTGCTAGGCATTGCACAAAGTACTTCACATGCATTATTTAATTTAACCCTTATCCACAGGCCCGGGGTGGGTAGACATTATCAATACCCCCATTTTAAAGATAAGGCTAACTAAGACTCAGAGAGGCTGAGTAACTTGATTAAGGTCAAATGGTAAGTGATGAGTCAGAGATTAAAATAGAACACCAACTTCAATAGGTTGTGTTTAGGATCAACCTCTGTGCAGAGGTAACAAAGATGAAAATGAGTAGCTGTGTCAGAGCAGACCGGAAAGGAAGAATCATTCTATGTAGAGAAAGGACCTGCCCAAGGGCTCAGGGGGCAGAAAAGAGTTTGGAAGGTGTGAGGACCTTTCTGGGTACCTATTGTTGACTAACAGTCAACCCCCAAAATGTGGTTTAAGACAATAAAACTCATTTGTGCTTTTGCTCATGGTTTCACAATTTGGGCAGGGCTCATTGGGACAACTCATTTCTGCTCTGTGTGCTGTCAGTAGGACAGCTCAGCTAGAGCTGGAGGAGCCACTTCTGAGATGACTTATTCACTTGGCAGGAAAGTAGATGCTGGCTGTTCATGAGAAGCTCAGATCAGGCTTGTAGGCAGGGGCCTTGATTCTCCTTCACACGGCCCCTCCACATAGCTACTTGGGCTTCCTCCAGCATGGCAGCTGAGTTCCCAGAGGGAAGTAGTGGAAGCTACCAGTCCCTTTAATGGCAAAGCACAAAACTGGCAAAGTGTTACCTCTACCATATTCTATTGATTGGCCAGTCATAAGCCCAGCTCTGATTCAGTGGGAGGAAAGACAAAGTTTAAAAAGCCAGTGTGGTGGCATCACAGTTGACTGGGGATGGAGGAGTGAGGAAGGGAAGGGTCCTGGAACATGGTGATGGGAGAGAGATTTTGCAAGGCTTTGTTAGCCATGTGAAGGAGTTTGGATTTCATTCTAAGTACAATAAGAAACCCTCACTACTTCTTATACTCTTGCTCTTAACTGTAGTAAAAGACTAAGAAAAGTAAACACTCAAGGGATTTCATCTTAAGTTTCACAGAGCAAACCTACATGCACATAAGATCCATCAAATTCAGGCATTTAATCAGTTATAAGGTATTTGTACTCTTTCATCTTCAAATATAAGCTCTCCCAAAATATCACCTGTTGCTAAGTAACCTGTATAACATACCAGGTTTCCAAAATGCTGGAACGGCACCAGTATACCTCACCAGGTACCATACTAGGTACTGACACCCCATCTTCACATGGGGAAATGACTGCTTCTCATTTCTTGTCTACCCACCACCATTACCTACCTTATACTCTTGAACACAAAAGCTCAACATCCCTTTCATTTGTTAACTATCAGTCAATCTATCTGTATATAAGCACTCCTTTGCAGTTATGGAGTTTGGCTATGCCCATACAACTGAACTCCTCCTCAGTGTTTTAATATCTTCATGATTATAGAAATGGGTCTCTTAATGCCAGATAGAGTCATTAGATGAGGAAGAATGAAGGAGACATATCTTCCTTCCACTTCTAGGGGCCAGAACTTCTCTGTACACCAATGGGTATAAATGTCATGACACTGAAGATTAGAATGATGCTACTAACACATTTAAATACCTTCTGTGCTGAGGTGCTGAGCTACCAAGGTGAGACATACCCCCAAGTTCTTGACTTGCTAAATATTGAGAGAGGAATTATCCATAAATAGATTTTCTCAATACAATGTAGTAAGGCATTCAAAGGATGCAATAAGATCCCAGAAGTGGAGGACCTAGCTGAGTTTTGGGGGTGGTGAGGCAGGGTAGACTTCCTAGAGGAAGTGACTTGGAGCCAGAATTTAGAAGGAGGAGTAGGAACTAAAAGTATTTCAGACAGAGAGAATTAGGGACAAAGCACACTCTTGTGAGGAATCCAGGTACATGTGTGTTTTGAAACGGGGGGTGTATAAGAGGGAACATTGTTGGAATATGTTTTTAACACAAGTTGTGGCAAGGGATGGAGAAGCAAAGACAGTCAGTGGGCAGATGAGAGGGCTGTGTATGCTGTATTAAGGGACTCATCATTTACTCTGTAACTATAATGATTTTGAGAGAGGAAAATGACTTGATCACGTTTTTATCTAGTTTCTGCTTCCATCAAGCCTTAAATCTAATGACTACTTTTACATTAATTAATTAGCTGTCTGGACTTCTTAGGTGTATTTGATTCACCCATTTTTCTTGGATCTCAAATTCCTTGGCTTTCATGATGACACATTTTCCTATGTCTTAGATAAATTATTCTGATAGAAATATAAAGCAAGACTATATTGGGCAAGACTTAAAGGCAGGGAGGCCAATAGGAAGTACTGACTCAATTTTAAAAAAATCACAACAGATTTATGGCAATGGTAGTGGGAATGGAAAATACGATCCAGACTTGAAAAACATTTATGAAGTTGAATTACCACAATTTAGAAATAATGCAATATAAGGAGAAAAGGAGAAATTTGGGAGACTCTCAGGACTTAGAAAAATGAACAAAGAATGAGAAGAAGACCCGGGGAAGATGATCGGCCTACACTGACATGTTGAATTTGAGGTATCTGGTGGCATTTCAAATTAGGGATGGCCAGGATTTACTTGGATATATCAGTTCAAAGTTGAAAGTAGACATTAAAGGTAGAAAAATAGGAATGTATGTTCTCATCACATAGTAGACAAACAATGAATATGGTTGAGATTTTCTAGATTAGGAAGAATAATGAAAATGGAATGGAACTCTGGAGATCATCAATTTTTAAGGGAAGCCTAAAGGTGAATTGGTCTTAGAAGAGGAGGAAGAATCAGGAAAATGTGGTGTCATGAAAGCCAATTCAAGATTCCAGAAAGCTGGGTAATGAATTCCCCAGAACCAGCTCTGAAGCTCTCACTGTGCCCAAGTTTGAGGCTCTGCCCCTGTACTTCCAGGGCCCCTGCCGGGCCTGAGACCCTACCCCTGAGATTCCAGAGTTGTGCCTGGACCCCAAGATCTTACCACTTAGTCCCCCCCCAACTACTGTTAGGCCAGGAGAACCTCCCCAAAGTCCAACACTTCACTCAGGACCCCACAGCCCTGAGTAGCCATCCCTTCTGGACTTGATTCAAGAAAGTCCCCTGCAAAGAACGAGTGCCCTGCAATCCTATTAACCCAGAGCTGAGAAAAGATTTGAGCCAGATGAGAAGAAACCAGCAAAAGAACCCTGGCAATATGAAAAAACAAAATAGTTTGACACCCCCAAGGGAACACAATGGAACTACAGTAGTGGCCTCTACCCACAAGGTAATTGCCAAAATGACAGAAATGGAATTCAGAATATGAATGGCAAATAAGATGAATGGAATTGAAGAGAAAGTTGGAAACCAACAAAAAGAAGCCAAAAAAATATTTAAGAAAATAAATGAAAAAAATGAAAAAGTCACTAGCTAGGTAGACAACATAAGAAAGTATACGATAGAAGTTAAGAAATAAAAAAAAGTCATTCAGGGAATTTCAAAACACATCAGAAAGCTTTAACAACAGGCTAAACCAAGGAGAAGAATGAATCTGAGCTTGAAGATAAAGCTCTCGAGATAACCCAGTCATTCAAAGAGGCAGAGAAGAGGATTAAAAAAGTCCAAGTAATCACTGAGAGAGATACGGGACTATGTGAGGCAAACTAACATTCAAATTACAGGTATCCCTGAGGGAGAAAAAGAGTTAAAGCATGGAAAACCTATTTGAGGAAATTATTGAGGAAAATTTCCCTGCTATTGCCAAAAATTCAAACATACAGGTACAAGATGGACATCAAATACCAGGAAGAATCATAGCAAATAGGTCATCTCCAGGACACAGTAATCAATCTGGCCAAAGTCAAAATGAAGGAGAAAATTTTGCACGCAGCAAGATGAAAACATCAAATAACCTACAAAGGAAAACCCATCAGGCTAACTGAAGACTTCTTAGTGAAGCCTTTACAAGCTAGAAGGGATTGGGGCCCCATCTTTAACTGATTTAAACAGAACAACTGCCAGCCTAGAATTTTGTATCCTGAAAAACTAAGTTTCACAATCAACACAGAAATTAAGTCTTTTCCAGACAAGCACACACTGAGAGAATTTGCCATGACCAGACCTGCCCTGCATGAAACACTCAGAACAGCGTTATACATGAATCAGCAGAACAGATACCCACCAGGGTAAATCATTTAAAGAAAACCCCAAATTCACAACTCTTAGAAAACAATAGAACAAAACGTAAAACAAAGCAACAAGGGACTACCCAGTAGGATGAACAGACCAATATTTCACATATCAATGCTATCAATTAATGTTAACAGAGTGAATTCTCCTCTCAAAAGACATAGACTCACTGAATGGATGAAAAAACACAATCCAAGTATCTGCTGTCTCCAGGAAACACATCTAACCCACAAGGACACACACAAACTCAATGTGAAAGGATGAAAAATATTCCACACAAGTGGAAATCAAAACAAAGCAGGTGTAGCCATTCTCATATCAGATAAAATTAACTTTAAGCTAACAAAGGTAGAGAAAGACAGTCATTATCTAACGGTAAAGGGTAATGGTAAAGGGTTATAATTAGCATTATATAATGGTAAAAGGAACAGTTCAACAAGAAAACATAATAATTCTAAATATATATGTGCCCAGGTAAGGAGCTCCCAGGCACGTAAAGCAAATTTTACTAGACCTGAGCAAAGAAATAAATAGCACCATCATAATTGCCAGGAACCTCAATGCCCTGCTGTCAGAGCTCGACAAATCATCAAAGCAGAAAATAAATAAAGAAGCAATGGCCTTAAATCAAACTCTAAATCAAAGGGATCTAACAGACATTTACAGAACATTTTACCCAAAAACTACAGAAGACACATTCTTCTCAGCAGCACATGGAACATTTTCCAAGAGTGATCATATCTGACCATAAAAAAGGTCTCAACAAATTCAAAAAAATTGAAATCATTCCATGTACCTTCTCAGACCACAGTGGAATAAAACTAGAAATCAATCACAAGAAAAACACTCAAACCTACATGAAGTCATGGAAATTAAACAACCTGCTGCTGAATAATTATTGGGTCAGTAATGAAATTAAGAAATCAAAAAAATCTTTGAATTGAATGACAAAGGGGACACAAGTTATGGGATGCAGCAAAAACATTCTTCAGAGGAAAATTCATAGCCTTAAATGCCTACATCAAAAAGACAGAAAGATCACAAATTATCAACCTAATGTCACACCTTGAGGAACTGGAAAAAGGAAGAACAAAGCAAACCCAAAGGTAGCAGAATAAAAGAAATAATGAAGATCAGAGCAGAAATAAATGAATTGGAAAACAAACAAAAAAAAAACTACAAAGAATTAACAAAACAAAAAGTTGGTTCTTTGAAAAGACAAACAAGATTTATAGACCTCTTGCTAGATTAACCAAGAACAGAAGAGAAAGAACCCAAATAATCTCAATCTGAAATGAAAACGGTGACATTACAGCTGACACTGCAGAAATACAAAGCATCATTGATGAATACTAAGTAAATCTCTATGTGTGTAAACTAGAGAACATAGAGGAAATAGACAAGTTCCTGGAAACACACAACCTCCCAAGACTCAACTAGGAAGAAATAGAACTCCTGAAAAGATCAATAACAAATAGTGAGATTGAAACAGTAATTTAAAACCTTCCAATAAAAAAAAAAACAATCAGGCAAGAGAAAGAAATAAATAAAGGGTATCCAATTTGGGAAAGGGAAGGTCAGACTGTTGCTTTTTGTTGATGATCTGATCTTGTATCTAGAAAACCCCAGTATTCCACCAACAGTCTCCTGGAATTGATAAATAAATTCAGCAAAGTCTTAGGATACAAAATCAATGTACATAAATCAGTAGCATTTCTATATACCAATAATGGTCAAGCCAAGAATCAAATCAAAGACTCAATACCATTCACAATAGCTACAAAGAAAACAAAATACCTAGGTATATACTTAACCAAGGAGGTGAAAAATCTCTACAAAGAGAACTATGAAACTCTGAGGAAAGGAATTGCAGAGGATACAAACAAATGGAAAAACGTATCATCTACCTCATAGATAGGTAGAATCAACATTGTTAAAATGTCCATACTACCCAAAGTGATTTACAGATTCAACCCAATCACCATCAAATTACTAATATCATACTTCACAGACCTAGAAAAAATAATTCTATGCTCTGTTGGGAACCAAAAAGAGCCCGAATAGCAAAAACAATCTTAAGCAAAAAAGAACAAATCTGGGGGCATTACATTACCTACCAGACTTCAAACTATACTATAAGCCTACTGTAATCAAAATGGCATGGTATTGGTACAAAAATAGAGACACAGAGCAATGGAGCAGAACAAAGAACCCAGATATAAAACCATCTACCTACAACCAACTGATCTTCAACAAAGAAGACAACAATATACACTGGGGAAGAGAAGCCCTATTCAATAAATGGTGCTGGGAAAATTGGAAAGAACATGCAGAACAATAAAACGGACCCCTACCTCTCACTGCTCACAAAAAATAATTCAAGATGGAGAAAAAGACTTAAATCTAAGGCATGAAACCTTAAAAATTCTATAGGAAAATGTAGGAAAAACTCTTCTAGATATCAGCCTAGGCAAAGAATTCATGTCTAAGCCTCAATGGCACTCGCAGCAACAATAAAAATTAATAAATGGGATTTTATTAAACTAAAAAGCTTCTGCATAACTAAGGAAATAATCAACATAGCAAACAGACAACCTACAGAATGGGAGAAAATATTAGCAAGCCACATATCTGATAAAAGACTAATATCCAGAATTTACAAAGAACTCAAGCAAATCAGCAAGGAAAAAACAAAAAACCCAAATAAAAATTGGACAAAAGACATGAACAGAAATTTCTCAAAAGAAGAAAGACAAGTGACCAATAAACATATGAAAAAATGTTCAACATCATTAATCATCAGGGAAATGCAAATTAAAAGCACAATGAGATATCACCTTATCCCAGTTAGAGTGGCTTTTATTACAAAGTCCAAAAACAATATATGCTGGAATTGATACAAAGAGAAAGGAACACTTATACACTGTTGGTGGGACTCCAAATTAGTACAATCCTTATAGAAAACAGCATGGAGATTCCTCAAAGAACTAAAAGTAGACCTGCCATTCAATCCAGCAATCCCACTATTGGGAATTTACCCAAAGGAAAAGAAAGCTTTTCATCAAAAAAACACATGTACTTGAATGTTTATTGTAGCACAATTCACAATTGCAAAGATGTGGAATCAACCCAAGTGCTCATCAATTCATGAGTGGATTAATAAAGTGTGGTATATGTATACCATGGAGTATTACTCATCCATAAAAAATATTAACACCCTTTGCAACAATCTGGATGGGACTAGAGACGATTTTCTTAAGTGAAGTTATCTCAATAATGGAAAAGCAAACACTACATGTATTCACTGTTAAATTAGAAGTAACTGCTGAGCACACATGCGCACAGAAGGAAGTAAAAC
>CAUYSK010009248.1:0-16357 GCA_963575035.1 Avahi laniger
CTACAGGCACGTGCCACTAGGCCCGGCTAATTTTTTCTATGTATTTTTAGTTGTCCGATTAATTTCTTTCTATTTTTAGTAGAGACGGAGTCTCGCTCTTGCTCAGGCTGGTTTCGAACTCCTGAGCTCAAACAATCCGCCCGCCTCAGCCTCCCAGAGTGCTAGGATTACAGGCGTGAGCCACCGCGCCCGGCCATAAAAAATTTTTTAGATATGAGGTCTCTGGCCAAGTGTGGTGGCTCATACCTGTGATCCTAGCACTCTGTGAGGCCAAGACTGGAGGATCACTTGAGCTCAGGAGTTTGAAACCAGCTTCTGCAAGAGCAAGACCCTGTCTCTACTAAAAATAGAAAAAATTAGCCAGGTATGGTGGCGCATGCCTGTAGTCCCAGCTACCTGGGAGGCTGAGGCAGGAGAACTGCGTAAGCCCAGGAGTTTGAGGTTTGTACTGAGGTATGACACCACTGCACTCTAGCTGGGGCCACAGAGCAAGACTCTGTCTCCAAAAAAAAAGAGAGAGAGAGGGAGAGATGAGGTCTTGCCATGTTGCCCAGGCTGGAGTGCACAGGCCGTTCACAGGTGTGATCACTCCCCAGCCTCAAACTCCTGGCCTTACACATCTTCCCATCTTAGCCTCATGAGTAGCTGGGACTACAGGTACGTGCCACTGCACCCAGCTAAGACAGTTCTCTACGGTGCAAATTCCTTTAATCCCTTTGTGACTTTAAAATAACTATCTTGTACAGACCTTACGAAGGTCTCTGAAAGTCAGATCAAGTCTTTCCCTTTATTCACATGCATATTTGCCTCCTAAAAAAAGTTCCAAATTATCAGACTGCCTGGACCTTAGAGAAATCACACAGCGATCTTCTCTCAAGCGGGTAATAATGTTTTCTTGGGTTTAGTGGCCCTAACTTTTATTATAGATCCCGCCAGCATAGCAACTAGGGTCTCCCCGGAAATCTCTTTACAGACAGGAGTAACAGGTCAATCTAACAGTCTTCTGGCTAAAATGCCATTTAAAGAAACAGACTGTGTTCCATTCACCTCTGTATCTCTAGGCCTGAATTCTAATAGACCCACACTAAAGATTTGCTCAAAACATGGCCATCTGGCTGGGCGCAGTGGCTCGTGTCTATAATCCTAGTATTTTGGGAGGCCAAGGTGGGAGCATTGCTTGAGGCCAGGAGTTCCAGACAAGCCTGAGCGAGTGCAAGGCCCCACCTCTACAAAAAATAGAAAAATTAGCTGGGTATAGTGGCAAGCACCTGTAGTCTCATAGTCTCAGCTACTTGGGAGGCCGAGGCAGAATTGCTTGAACCCAGGAGTTTGAGGTTATAGTGAGCTATGATGACACCACTGCACTCTAGCCCGGGCAACAGAGCAAGACCTTGTCTCAAAACAAACAAAAAAATGGCCATTTATGATGACAACACTAAAGTCCTTCAAGATAGGAGGAAAAAAAATACTGTTCCAGTTACTATGGCTGTGTAACAAATTACCCCAAAACTTGTGGCACAAAACAACTCTTTATTCTTGCAAAGGACAGGAAGTTGGGCAGGGCAGCAGGGACTTCACATGAAGCCTTCGAGGTGGGACCTGGAATCATGTGAAGGCGCACTCACTCACGCCTGGCAGTTGATGCTGGCTGTGGCTGAGCGCATTCGTTCTTCTTTACATGGTCCTCTCCAAGTACAAATTCGGTATCCCTTAACTGAAACGCTTGGGACCAGAACTGTTTCAGATTTCTGATTTCTTCCAACTTTGTCATAATTGCATATACATACTGCTCCAATGAGCATTTCTTTTGAGCGTGACCTTTGAGTGTGTTGGCACTCAAAAAGTTTCGGATTTTGGAGCATTTGAGATTTCGGATTAGGGATGTTCAACCTGTAGTCCCTTTGCGTGGGCTAGCTTAAGCTCTCTGAAGAATGACAGCTGGCTTCCCCAGAGCAAGGCCCCAAAAGGAATGAACAAGGCAAAAACTGTATCCTTTTAATGGCCTAGCCTTGTAAGTCACAGAGCATCGCATCTGCCATATACTGTAGGTCGAAGCAGTCAAGCCTCCATCCAAATTCAAAGGAGAACAGGACAGATCCCAACTACTGGTGAGAGTATCAAAGTTGCACTGTTAGAAGAACATGTGGGATGGAAGATACAGTTGCAATCATTTAGGAGATAAAATTTGCCACAAAGACCTACTTCTTTAATTAGGTCCAAAACATCCTATACGTTTATAAGTACTTCAATTAAGAATAAAGTAACATTTATTGCAAAAGAACTATGAAGACAAGATTGGTTTTAAACTTTTAACCACTTCCAGAGATATCCAACCTCTATGACTTGTCTATATCAAAAGAATTGGGTTATGTGTATTTCCATAGCTTCTCAATAAAAATGGAGGAAATAATTCTTTTGTTTTCTCTACTATCTTCTCTATCTCTGAGAGCGCCTTTCGGGAGATACATTAGTGGTTAACAACCTGGGCTCTGAGGTCAGACAGCCTAACTTTGAATCCTGGCTCTATCGCTTGTTAGCTGAGCAATATTGGGCAAGTTTCTTAAGCTCACTGGCCTCAGCTGCCCAACTATAAAATGGGGATAACAAGAGAATCTACTTCACAGGGTGGCTTGGAGGAGTAAGATAATTGGTACATAAAGCACTTAGCAAAGTGCCGGTAAAGTGTACAATTATTCCCACTACAACAGCCATTGATTCTCCAGCAGATTTCTGCCACCTTGAATGTTTTTAAATGCCTTTTTTTGTTAGTGATATGGGAATCTTCTGCAAGTTATATTTTAAATTGTCCAGCTTCCTACAATATTATCACACCTAAAATAATTGATAATAGCCTTAATATCATCAAAAGTCCTCTATTGTCTCAAAAAAAATTTTTAAACAGTTGGCTTGTTCAAATCCAGATACAAATAAGGTCCTTTCCCTACACTTGACTGAGAGGTCTCTTAAACCTCTCTTAATCTGTAGGTTTCTCCCTTGATCTGTTATTTTCCCTTGCAAATTATTTGTTGAAGAACCTAGGCCATTTGTCCCACCTTCTGGATTTTGTAAGACTGACTCCCTGAGGTGTCATTTAACATGTTCCTCTCTCCTCTGTATTTTCTATAAACAAGTAATTAGATTGAGAGGTTTGATTTGATTCAGGTTCAAATTTTTGGTTAGAATACTCACAAGGCACATAATTTCCAGCTGTCTCTTTTTGTGATGTTAGTTCTCACTCTCTTTTAAAGTTTGTAGTCACTAATGCCTAGCCTAACTCGGTGGCTTCTCCAATCTCATTATCCCGGTCAAGTGTTCTGTACCGTATTTCTCCTAGCCCAATCCCACCATATTGGGGAAAGATCTCACTGAGAGAGCTCACATGGTACTGGTCTTTATCCGGGAAAGCTTCCACTCGTGTTGTGCTCTATCGCAGGCCCATCCTTCCCACAGGTCTGTAGTCTAACATCTCCGACCTCCTGGCCATCCTCCCACCCAGCCACTGAGACTGAATCAAATACATCAACTCTCTCACTTGCTACTACTAGAACTGCTTTCCAATTCTGCATTTCATTGTGGAGAATTCTACTTGCTAGGGAGGTCCAGTCACTGTAACTGTTAGTTATAGAATTATAAATTCCAAGTTTGGGTTTTTTAATACTTTATCTTTACCAGTTTGTTTTTTTCTGCTTACAAAAGTAATCCATATTTCTTTGCTTTAAAAAAAAGTCAAACGCCACAGAGCCCTTTTAATTCCTGCCCCAGAGATATTTACTATTACATGTTTGATGTATATTCTAGGGTTTCTTTGATGCACTAATATATTTTTAAGAGGAATTTTCTTGCAAATTGAGTGATAATGAAAAACTGATAACCCAATTTGCCCTTCAACATAGATTAAATTACACATACTAATGTATACTATTAATATGTGGTTATATAATATATATATAAATTATATATATGACGAGCATCAATAAAATCCTGATCAAAATCCTAATGGCCTTTTTTTTTTTTTTTGCAGAAATGGAAAAGCTGATCCTAAAATTCACATGGAATTGCAAATGATCCTGAATAATCAAAACAATCTTAAGGAAAAAAAATAATGAAGTTGGAGGATTCACCTGTCCTGATTTCGAACTTACTACAAAGCTACAGTTAATCAGATACTGGCATAACTACAGAAATATAAATCAATGGAACAGAATTGAAACTCCAGAAATAAGCCCATACATCTGTGATTAACTGATTTTCAATAAGAGTGCCTAGAACATTCAGGCGGAAAGAAGTTTCTTCAACAAATGGTGCTAGACAACTAGATATCCACATGGAAAAGAATGAAGTCAGACCCTTACCTTACACCATGTATAAAAATTAACTCAAAATACATCAAAGATCTAAATATATGAGCTGAAACTTATAGTCTAAAACTCTAAAGAAAGAGGAATAAATCTTCGTGACCTTGGATTAGGCAATGGTTCCTTAGATATGACACCAAAAGCACAAGCAATGAGAAAAAGATAAACTGGACTTCATCAAAATTAAAAACTTTTGTGCATCAAAGGACAGTATCAAGAGAGTGACAAGACAACCCAAAGAACGGGAGAAATGACTTGCAAATCACATACCTGATAATAACCTAGTATCTTGAATACATAAAGAACTCTTAGAACTCAACAGCAAAAAACCCAACAAAAAGCTAGGCAAAAGACCAGAACAGACATTTTTCCAAAGATGATACACAAATGGCCAAGAAGCACATGAAAAGATGTCAACATCATCTCAAATACATTTCAACTATGCGTTTTTAAAAATTTTTATTTTTTTAGAGACAAGGTCTCACTCTCTTGCCCAGGCTAGAGTGCAGTAGCATAATCATAGCTCACTGTAACCTCAAACTCCTGACTCAAGCGATCTCCCGCAGCAGCGTCCCAAGTAGCTGGAACTACAGGCACATGCCACCAGTGCCACTATGCCCGGCTAATTTTACTTTTTGTAGAGATGAGGGGTGGGGGTAGAATCTCCCTATTTTGCCCAGGCTGGTCTTGAACTCCTGATCTCAAGCAATCCTTCCCTCTTAGCCTCCCAAAATGCTGGGATTACAGGCATAAGCCACAATGGCAGGCCTCAAATGCATTTCGATTTCAAATGTAAATCAAACCACAATGAGACACTACTTCACACCCACTAGGAAAGCCATAAGAAAATGAAAAAGAAGACTGAGAGAAATCCAAACTCTGCATGTTGTTAATAAGGATGTAAACGATAGGTATGTTGCTGTGGAAAAAAGTTTGATGGTTCCTCAATAAGTTAAACACAGAATTGCCATATAATCAAGCAATTCTACTCCTAGGTACTGACACAAAAGAACTGAACTGTGCTCAAACAAAAACTTGTGCATGAATATTCATAACAGTACGAGTCGCCTATTCACAATAGCCAAAAGGCAAAAACAACTCAAATGTCCATAAAATGATGAATGGATAAAAAATATGGTATAGTCATATGATGGAATATTATTCAGCCATAAAAAGAAATAAACTGATACATGCTACAATATGGATGAACCTTGAAAATACTTTGTTAAGTAAAAGAAGCCACATATTAGATTCCATTTATATGAAATATCTAGAAAGCAGACTAGTAGTGGGGAGGTCAGGGATGGGGAGTGACTGCTTAATGAGTGCAGGGTTTTCTGGGCATAATGAAAAAGTTCTGGGCCGGGCGGGATGGCTCACACCTGTAATCCTAGCACTCTGGGAGGCCGAGGCGGGCGGATTGTTTGAGCTCAGGAGTTCGAGACCAGCTTGAGCAAGAGTAAGACCCCATCTCTACTAAAAAAAAAAATAGAAAGAAATTGTCTGGACAACTAAAAATATATAGAAAAAATTAGCCGGGCATGGTGGCGCATGCCTGTGGTCCCAGCTACTCGGGAGGCTGAGGCAGGAGCATCGCTTGAGCCCAGGAGTTTGAGGTTGCTGTGAGCTAGGCTGACGCCACAGCACTCACTCTAGCCTGGCAACACAGTGAGACTCTGTCTCAAAAAAAAAAAAAAAAAAGTTCTGGAACTAGATAGCAGCAATGGCTTGTACAACATTATTAAGGTACTTAACATCAATGAATTGAACACTTTAAAATGGTTAAAATGGTAAATTTTCTGTTATACGTATTTTACCAAAATTTAATACTACCATAAATCCCTATTTGCAAAACAGTACATACAATATAATCTCAGTTACAAAAACAAAAAACTCTAATACATGCATAGGAAAAAAACCAGGAGGTACCGTGTTTTTCAAACTGTCTTCCTCCTGAATCCGTAGGGTCTCCACGATGTCCCAGGAACCTCTGAACTCCACAAAGAGGGAACCAGAGTCCTTTCTGCCATTTTCCCACTGTATCTAGCACAGTGCCTGGCAAATAGCACTGTGCTCAATAAATCTCAGCCCAATAATTTAAGAGACAGAGGGGAACCCTGCCAGAATTGCTCAGCTTTCATTCATTTTATATATGTTTCTACATTATCATTTTTAAAAGGGTCCCACTTTTACGAAGAAAAAAATCGTTAAACAGCTACGCATCTACACAATCACCGAAATGTTTATGAGACTTTGAATCAGGTTAAAAAATAGAGGTGTCTAGTACTGTCACAAAATAGAGGTAATGTTTAGTTCTCTTGTGGGGGAAAAGGTTGGGAAGGCAATAACTAGGAACTGATGATACTATACCAGCAGTCAAAGTTGTAACTAGCCTAAGTTAAAAAATCTGTCAGCAGTAACCAATTACATGCTGTTAAAACAATAAATAAAAAAATAAATAAAAGACCCAAGTTACATTTTCACCTTTCATAATTATCAAAATTAGATTTTTAAAAAAATACATTAAAACAAACAAAAGCTTTCAAGTACTCAACAGCTACAATAAAGTCAAATTTTACATGTGCCATTGGTGGTATCCAGAAAAAAACAAAAAAAAAAGTACTGGTAAAAAGCACTTATGAAAAAAATATAACCGATTTAATAAAGGAAGCTATTTGTATGAGGGGGGGTGTAAAAACCACAGATTTAACAATAAGACACTTGATAAGCTTGGTATTTAATTCCAATCTGGGAAAAGGTCTTGGAATGGGGTTTGCATTAAGAGAAAGGTGTTTGAAAAGCCAGCTCCACACTCTATCCATTCTGCAAACCGCCTTTCTGACATTCTACTTGGAGACAAACCCAACCCTAGAGAGCTGTTTAAACAAGTTCGACCTTAAGCCTCAGGTCTAGAGAATGAAAGCTTTGTTCTCACTCAAAAGAGACTTTTGATGTTTATGCTAAGGAGACCTGTCATTGCAACTTAATTTATGGCTGACTGTAAATACCTGAACATCTAGCAAGGGCCCACCTGCTGCCTAGGAGAACGTCAAGGTAAAACTGGAATGAGTGGCACTGTCACGAAGGAGTGCGTCCAGTGTTCCTGGGACCAGAGTGTGCAGACTCAGCTGTCATATTTAGACCACCTACCAGGAACTTGTATTTCTCCTTAGCTTTTAGTTTATATTGAACACGTAAAACCATTCTGTTTTCTTTCTTTGTTGCATCTAAATAGACATGCTTCTGGCTCATTAGGACAGGGAAGAATATTTATCACTGGTATTTTCTTCCTGACCTATTTACTACACTATGGATGAGTAGAGAGGAGACAGTGTATGTCACAGTTTTGAGTGAGAAGAGGGATAGGAATGACTGTTTCAGGCATCTGGGACAATGAAGGAGGAAAAAAAAAATAGCCAAATTGAGAATAAAACTAATGAGGTTGAGAGATCAAGTTCATTTGGCTGGAATAAAATGGGTAGGTGGTAGAATAAACAGATGAAAGAGGTCAAGTAGGAAGAGCGATTATTATGTTTCCAGTAACTTACAAATACATGTTCACAGCATTTTTAAGTGACTGGGATAAATATATATATAGAGATATAGATATACACACAACACACACACGGAAATGATAAAAATATAACAGGACAGAATTGGAATTATTTTCCTAGGATTTTGCTGAGAGGATGGAAAAGAAATGAATGAATTTAATTAAACAAATTTATTAAGTACTTAAAGTATGCAAGGCTCTGTGAAAGGCCAAAGCCATAAGAAGAATAAGTCAGTTCTTCACACCAATTTTTTGGGGAAAAGTAGAGAGGACAGAAGCATTTGGTAAGGGAGGGGGTCTGCATATCAGAAAGGAACACTGATTGAATTTGATTCAATATTATCTACTACAAGTATCAAACGTAATACACAAACATACACCAAGACAATACATGAGGATTTGGGGTTAAGTAGGTTCTCTGACTACAAAAAAAAGAAAAAAAGAAAAGCTTCAATTCCCAGACTCAAATATCCTAAGCACCAAAAAAGTTCATCCTCAAAGCACCCATAATTCTCTCTACCCTCCAAACACTCACAAATATCTAGAAAAAGGTTATGAGCAGATGAAAGCCACATGTGGCCCAAGGACTTCTTTTCATATGCAAATGATGAGATGGCTGAGAACCAGGCCTCAAGCACCCTCATGTCTTACTTATCTTCACCATCACCATCTGACTCATCCCCACCCCACACACACATCTTTTCAAAGAACACCTATTTACTAGATCACAGTTTCTGCAGGTCAGAAGTCCAGGCACAGCATGGACTGTGCCACCCCTAGAGTTGCTTTGACATCTAGGATTGGGTCCTCTTCCAAGCTTACTGCTTGTTAGCAAATCAAGGACGTAAGTCCCCGCTGTCCCCCTAGCTGTCGGCTGGGGACTACTCTCAGCTTCTAGAGTTCGCCTGAGGTTCTTTGCCACATGCCTGTTGGGATGGGCAGTTCACAACATGGATGTTTGCCTGCTTCCAAGCCAGCTGGAGCATCTCTGACTTCCTCTTCTGCAATCAGCTGAGAAATTTCTCTGCTTTTAAAGGGGTAGTTCAATTAGTTCAGGCGGACCATGACAGCCTCCCTATCTGAAGGTCAACTGACTGGGACCTTAATTACATGTGCAAAGACTAGTGTTTGACTGAATAACTGGAGGAGATGCGTGTGCACCAAAGGCAGAGAATCTTGGGGAAATGGTGAGCAGAGGGTGGGCTGTGGTAGGAACAACCACTTTATATTTTATCCCTTACAGAGTAAGGGACTTTGTTTACTATCTCTCTCACCTGCTAGAAGGTAAGCTTCAAGAAGGAAGGCAGTTTTGTCTCCTTTGGTTTACTGCTCTATCCCAGCACCTACAACAGTGCCTGGCATATGGCAGGTGCTCAATAAATATGTGTTAAAATATTTCAGTACCATTGCAGGTACTCAACATGCATATACATGTTTAGTTTACAGTCTGGAAACAAGACTTCTAACTGTATGTATTAAAATTCTGGTTCAGTAAAACCATTTAGGAGTCCTTGAAATTCCACAGTACAACTTTATCTCTACCACTTTTGTACAGTTCTAACAAAATATAGTTGATCCTCATTATTCACAGATTCCATATTTTTGAATTTGCCTGCTCATTAAAATTTATTTGTAGCCCCAAAATCAATGCTCATGGTACTTTCCTGGTCTTTCCTGGTCATTCAAGGACACGCACAGAACAGTGAAAAATCTGACACTCCTGTTCCCAACTGAGGTCAAACAACACTCTGCCTTCTTGTTGCAGTCCTCATATTGTAAATAAGTGTCGTTTTTGCAGTATATTTACTGTCATTTCTCCATGGATGATTGTGGTATTTAAAATGGCCCCCACACCTAGTGCTGAAGTGCTGTCTACTGTTCGTAAGCACAAGATAGCAATATGCCTTACATAGAAAAAAACGTGTTAGATAAGCTTGGTTCAAGCATGAGTTAATAATACTGTTGTCAGTTAAATTCAATGTTAATATATCAACAGCATATATTAAATAAGACGTCTTTGAACAGAAACACATAAAACAAGGTTATATATTGAAAGGCTGATAAAAATGTGACCGGAGGCTCACAGGAACCTAAACCTGTATTTCCCCTAGGAGCAATGGTTCAGGATCTGCTAATTCAGTGTTAGCAGCAACTTTACAGAACATAACTACTACAAATAATGAGACTTGACTATACTAGCCCCATTTTACAGATAAAACGATGAAACTGGGAGAGATGTGAAATGGCAGCTCCAGTCACACTACAGCACATCATCCTGGTTTATTTTCTTCACAGCACTCATGACTGTTAATTGTATTTACATATTTATTTTCAGTATAATCCACTGCAATTGTAAATTCCATAACAGTACAGATTTAGGGACTTTTGTTCATCTTGTTCTCTGTTATTTTCCCATGCCAAAAACTATTCTAGGCACATACCCAACAGAATGAATAAAGAAATCTCCTGTATGTAACTGTGTAAATATTAGGGGTGATGGCAAAGGCAGTTACTTTCATTATGTTAAATCCAAAATATTTAGCAAGACAAATGTAGGCTTAAGACTGGGTAGAGAAAGAAGAAAACGAAACCAGAGTTGCTTCAAGTGGCACTCTGAAACCTAGAGAGCAGATAAGATTGCCTGGGGTGGAAACTTCACAGCTCAACCAAACTCTGGCAACTCTACAGAGTAAGGGAAAGAGATGGTATTTTTGCTTGGTGTTCCATTTATCCATAATGGAGAAGCCAGCAGGCAGAGAGAACAGACAAGAGCAGGGATGGTGCCTCTGAAACCCAAGATCGGGTTAAACCATGCATGAGACAGAAAAACTGAGAAGAGCAAAAACCCAGAGCAGGTATTTGAACCTGGCCATGAGGCACTGCCTGTAGAGTGAAAGAAATTCAAGTTAGACTGCAGGGAAACATTGGATCTGAGGAGCTGATTATTTAAAAGGTTTCCACATTCCCAGTCCAGGTGGAACTGATGGGCTACGGATGCCTGCAGCCCGTCCAGCATCAGAGGGATTGATGAGAAAGAGGACTCTAGGATTTTCTTTTTATAAATACAGAAAGGAAAATGAGACGAGATCCTCTTACATCAACTCCTGCTACAACAAATAACACAAGAACTCAAGACAAAGATGCGAGATTCCAGAATTAATGTTCACTGCTGCTCTGAGCAAAAACTGAACAGTAAACAATAAAGGTTTCAAAATTAAAACAAAAGAGCCACTTCAGTATTCTAATTTAACCTTCAAAAATAAAGATGACCTAAAGCACCATGAACTGAGAATTCCATTCCACCTCAACACCCTGTACTCCTGAGTTATTATGAGAACAGACTGCAACGCAATTCAACTCATGTTCCAAAATGCAACAAGCAGCTTCAACAGGATATGCTGAAAGAAGCAGCACGTCTCAACATTTACTGATTCATATTTTGGTAGCAAGGTTACAATTAGCTCACCGATGGAGAATAAACCTATTTGTAACACAGCAATCCATCTGAAAGACACAATCATCTAAAAAGGTTTGTAGAGGAAAATAAAGTGCAGCTTCCTCCTGGACTGACTACAGATTCCCAAGGTCCTTTCACATGAAGTCCTCAGTCTAACCTTCCTGTGTTCAGAGTCACCATTCTGGCCACCTCTCAGCCTCCATGTTCTTATGTAACATTTACATAGTGCCATAAACATACCCAGAGTTGCGTAAGAATTAAAACGTTGCCAAACCAATAAAGCCTAAAGCAGGTCACTCCCTCCAGACTGTCTTTGATTAGCACAGGTATGCTGCCCCGTCTCAGATGTAAGAGCCTGCCAGAGACGGAAATTAACTTGAAGAAATCTGAAACAAGTCTACAAAAGGGCACAAAGAAGAAGAAATTAACTACACTGTAACATGTGGTGCATCTATCAATCACAGAGTATGTTATCTGCCCCATAAGATAAAAAGTAACCCAACATTGCTTATTCACTGAAGTCAGAGACTGTGTCTAAAAATACCTCCCTGCCAACTGGCTATCAGTAAGTCAGTCTCACGAATGTCCCAATAAGAGTGACACAGAATATTTCCCTACTTTACCGAGGGAAAACTGAGGCAGTCACAGAAAGGTTAAGTTACTTGTTCAAGGACAATCTGCAAGGGAGCGAAGTTCTAGGGCTGAAAACCAGCCTCCTCCCTCCATCTGGCTCTAACCTTTAACCAGAGTAGCCATTTTAATATGTCTTATCACATCTGTTCCAGGAGCTGTTTAAACAAAACTAATCAGATTCTCTTTTCTTTTACAAGAGTTCACTTCCACTGTAGCTCAAATCCATGTCCACTCAACAAAATTACAAGACTTGGCTTGAAATTAGATTTTTAGCCTGTTCACAGAAATTCAAAATGTTCCTATGAGAACGTCAAATGTCTCTCTTGTTGCTTTTGTCTTAAGAAATGAATGTCATGTTCTCCTGCTACTAACTCAATTTTACATTTTAAATACTAATGTGAAAATTCCAAAGCTAGGCCTTAAAACGTGGTACATCTGCCAAACGCATGCTGTTTCTAATTTAAACTCACTCTCCTTATCACTGGCCTGTTACTGAGTCCTACTTAATTCATTAATTAACAGAGACACCTATCCCTTACTGCCCTCATATCATGTCCAACTTCCAGGCATCAGAGCTGCCTGGCTCTGCCACTCCTCCGCCCACACAGGAGAACACTATATAGGAAACACAGGAGAGGGGGAAAAAAATCAACTTCTTATCATCCTACAGCCTCTATTTTCCCAGAACTGACGTTTTACTTTGAGCCTTTTGCAACAGTGGTCTCCATAACATGCACTATTGGCAACTAGATGTGTCCCGGAAAAAACTGTAGTGTCTGGCCAAGAAGTTTAAAGGCACTTGAGAATGTTTGCTGGACACACAATCTAATTTCCAATTTACCAAAAAAAGAGACTAACTCCCCATTATGCCCACCCACCTTTACCCCAACAAACATCCATTTTAGGAAGGTTACAAAAAATGAACTCTGCCCCATTCAGAACCAGTTGGATTATCAATTAAACAACCTTAACTAGGCTCACAACAACAAGAAAAACCCCACAAACACCACACCAAATCAGTGGGGAAATGATTGTTAAAAATCTTGGATATGTTAGGGGCAGGATAAAAATTCCTATGCAAGGAATTTAAAGATTTATTCCTACACACATAAAAAGACAAACCAGAAGGTTGAGCCTCCTTTTTCTTTTACTACCCCACTAGAGAACATTATGTTACACATTCCAAAAACATTGCCCGTAATAAGGCCCGGCAAACATCCTTATTCATGAAAATCATTATCTCATCACAAATGTCAGGCTGTGTTCATACACCTTCACTATGTTTATCAGACCCCACGGCAGACACGCATGCCACAGAGCAGTCAGACCAAAGAACACACACGAGGTGCTTACCAGAAGCATTAACCAGTGAACAAAGACCCCACTGCACAGGCTACACCACTGGGAACAAATATCAAAGCCAGAGATAATGAATTTATTTTTGAGATTCCAAAGAGGCATGGTGTCTCTTCCCGATTGTCTGGTTTGTTAAAGAAGCCTGAACCCATCTGAGAATCATTCTTTTTAGTGGCGAGGAGAGCCACAGAACACACACTGGATCTCCCATTGCTGGAAGGTTAGGGGCTGCTGAGAAGTGAGAGCAGCAGGCTTTGTACATCGGGAGAGAATACAATCCTGATCATCTCTCCCAGATCCATCTGTGGGTCAATAATCACTTCAATGTAACTGCCAAATATAACCTTCATCTGCTACCCCAATGCCAAAACACATTTGAGATGACTCTCTTAAATTAAATATTTTAGGGTTTCATCCGCTCTCCTCAGCCCCCAAAGCCTCATAAACAACACACCCAGTGGAGTGTCCCACAGAATGATACCCACCTCAGTAGTGGGAAGGGTGGGGGTGGTGTCAGGCAGCAGCAGGCTGTGGGGGTTGGAAGGCAAGGGGTGTGTGAGGGTGAGGGAACTGGGGGCTGGGGGCTGGGCTGGGAAGAGGGAGCGTGTGGGAAGGTAAATAAATACTGACCAAGGTCTGGAGAGACACTCCAGAGGTGGGATCCTTAAATAATCTTGGGGATTGGAGACAGGTTCTAGGATTTCACCTGAAAGGCATCCACAAAGTGATTAACTGAATGAGCCCCCTGGGGTGGGGTGGGGGAAGCGAGGAGGAAAGCAAATACACCTAGATTCAGACTAACCCTTGGGGAACTAGGTTTCATAGGGTTAGAGAGACTCCAAAGCCAAGCTCCAAAAAGGTTTAGGGGCCTGTTCGTCCCATTTCCTCCAAATAGCTTCCACAGGACATGTGTGCTGGAGGTGAGGGGTTTTGCCCCACTGAACTCAAGGCACTGAGTGAAGGGGAAATGTGGCTCCCTTTCCCAGAACATTAGGGAGGGAGGGGAAGAAACACCCCAAGTGCAGGACCTGAAGGAAAGGTTAGAGACCCCTTCCCCTGTAGCCTGAGGTGCGCAAGGGCTCTAAACATCAGGATACCTTGGAGAAGCAAAGACCCCACTGCCCGATCTCCACAATCTTGGCGGGAGAAAAGACGCCCCCCAGGACCATCTGGAGGGAGGGAATAAAGCCCCCCGCCCCTGGACACGCCGAAGGGCAGAAACCATAGACCTCTAAATCTGTAAGAGGGAAGCCCAGACTCCCCTCTATGGAACAGGAGGGTGCTGGGAGCGCGACCCCCGAGAGCTCCCCGAATCCAGTTCCGCCTGAAGAGGGCTCAGGTCCCCAGGGGCCCGGCGTATGCTCGGTCGCCGCCGAGCTGCAGCGCCTCGGAGGTCGGGGGAAGCTGACCGAGGGTCATCCCGACTCCTCCGCGCCCCCCGCCCGGCCATATTGTGCGCTTGGGGAGGGGGCGCGCTGTAGCCCAGGGACCGCGGCTCGAGGCCTCGCCCTCGCCCGGCCCTCTCCATCCCGGCCCCCGTCCCCCGCCCCGGGACTCACCCTGGATCCCCCGGGGCCCGGACCCGCCGCTGCCAGCGAGCAGGAGGACGACAAGGGGGAAGAAGGAGGAGGCTCTGGCCGACTCCGCCATAGTAACCGCCGCCGCCGCCGCCGCCGCCGCCGCAGCCCAGCAGCGCCCAGCGCGCGCGCGCGCCCCCGGCGCCTCCCCTCCTCCCGCGGCCCCGCTCCCGCCTCCCTCTCCTCCGCCCGGCGCCGGCACGTGCGCTCCCGGCGGAGCCGGCGCCGCGGCCGCCGCGCGCGCCCCCGAAGGGCGGGGCCGGGATGCGCGCGGGCGCCCGCCTTAAAGGGGAGTGTCCCTGCTAAAGGGGTGGGCGGGGTTCGCGCCTCGACCAACCTCACAGGTCGCTGCTGAGCGAGGCGCGGAGGAGGCCGGAGCCGGACGTGCAGCCTCCGCCCTCCCCTGCACCCGGCGCAGCGCAGAATTATCTTATCAGCACCGATCCCTCGCCCTGCATCGAATATTCTACAAGCCCCGCGCGTGTTCTCATTCCTCCATCCCTGCTGCCTAGCCTCAAGTCCCCGTCGCGTCCCACCCGGATCATCGCAGCGGTATCCTAACTGGTTTCCCTGCCTGGCCTTGTCCCCTGCAATCCTCTGGACACTGTAACCAGTGTGATGGAACCATGTCATGCTCCTTTTCAAAACCTAACCAGGCTTTTTAAGGGTGATACTCAAATCCTGGTGAGGGTGCCGTGTGAGGCACTCTCATTCTGCCGGTAGAACCCTTTTGGTAAACAATTTGTCATGATGTATCAAATGCCTTAAAATATTCATACCGATTTACCCGATATTATCCCCTATCATCAAGAAATAATAAGAGAAGAGAACAAATATTTATGCAAAACGGTAAATTGCATATTTATCATTGTAAAAAGCTGGAAACTAAGAAAGCAATAATAGAAGACCGTTAAATAAATTATGGCCCATCCATATGATGAAACATTAGTAATTAAAAATCATGTTTACAAAGAATAATAACATGAGATAATGTTAAATGAAAAGCAAAATATAAAACAGTTTGAAGTATTATGCAAATTTTACTGATAATGTATATTTTCACAGAAAAAAACTGGAACAATATTACCCAGTATTATCAGTAGTTATGCTGGGAATAATTTTTTACTTTTTCTTTAAACATTTCAGTAATTTCTAAATATTTTCCAAATAATTGTTGCTTTCAAACTTAGAAAAAAAAATGCTTATAAAAGGTAAACCAGGCCGTGTGCGGTGGCTCACGCCTGTAATCCTAGCTCTCTGGGAGGCCGAGGCCGGCGGATTGTTTGAGCTCAGGAGTTCGAAAACAGCCTGAGCAAGAGCGAGACCCCATCTCTACTAAAAATAGAAAGAAATTAATTGGACAACTAAAAATATATAGAAAAAACTAGCCGGGCATGGTGGCGCATGCCTGTAGTCCCAGCTACTC
>CAUYSK010009249.1:0-34384 GCA_963575035.1 Avahi laniger
GGAGGAAGTGGGTATAAGCATACATAATGAGTGCGATGCGCACCATCTAGGGGATGGACACGCTTGAAGCTCTGACTTGGGGGCGAAGGGGGTAAGGGCAACATACGTAACCTAAACATCTGTACCCCCATAATATGCCGAAATAAAAAAAAAAGGGGGTGGGTTGTCCCAGGGAAGTGCCTGAAGCTTATCAGGGAGATAAGCTAATTGTGACTTTCCTTGCTATTTCAGTTCACCTACCCCAGCTCTCCCGGTGACTACTAGCAAGGTTAACCATCCACTCAACTCTTCCTGAGAAACATGAATTCCCTTGTTTCTACCGTCCCATAGCTCCTGCCCTTTTAATGCGGAATGCTTTCTTTCACTTCAAATGAAAAACTGGAGTCTATGGCAGAGACATTCAAGGCTTTGCCTGTGACCCACAGTTGGACTACATCTCCCATGACCCAGTATAGAAACACACACACACACACACACACACACACAGCTGAAGCCAGAGTTCCATGAAACACAATCCGCCCTCATCCACTTCAATATGTTTTTTATTTTTTAGTAAAAGAATCCTGATTACGACTCTCTAAATTGATTGCAGGATCCATGGATTGGATTTTTAGAATGGTACCCTCAAACATGTCTCTAGAGGTGTCCCCTCCACTTTCATACTTACTGGCTATTTATTAGGTTGGCCAAGGTGGGTCAACTCTGGAGATGTTTTACCAAAACTTACATCTTTGCAGTCAGGTTTGACCTCCTCGTCAGGTTGGGTGAGAACCTTCTCCAGTCACAGAGTTTATGGCTCCTTTCTCTTCTCTCTGCATTGGACATTCAATGAATAATAGCCATAAAAAAATGCAAAAGCTGAAAAAATAAAAATAATATAATAAAATAGTTAAAACAAAAAAAAGTACTCTGGCTTACAAAAAAAAGAGATTCTTAACAAAGTATCATTTTAAAGATTAATTGAATAAAATTGGATAATTAGACTAATTGAATAAAAAAGACTATTAGAAACATCAATTGCAAACATGTAAATGAGGGGTTCTTAAGTATTAAAAAAGTTTCTTTCACTAAGAAAAGTTTGTTGCTTTTTTCATAAAAATATATCACCTGATTTAAAAATATATAAAAATAATAGTTAGCCTTTGCGCTTGTTGAATACAAGGTGCAAAGATCCTGATAGAACTCACAGCTATTTGAAGATACAAATCCTGTGTTCAGGGAAATGGGAAAATAAAGAGACCAGATGAGAACATGCGCTCAGACGTGTTATGAGCTAGGACACTCACCTCTCTGCGGCCTGACACAAGGAGGCTGACAGCATTTTCCCTGGGTGGAGACAGGCAGCATTCATCACATGGGCTAGTATTCTTCTGGCCTGCAGGGTATGGGTGTCTCTCATTTGCCTTGTCACTAGAGAGCACATGCTCATGAAGGAAGGAGTAACCTCTACAAGGTCCTGTCTTGGTAGAACCATCCTCTACTTCTCCTGATCCTACACTTTATCCCTTAGGAACACAGCATTGTCACATACGGGTCCTCTGTATACTTAAAACATATGGTTATGCGGTTCTAGCTATTTCTGAGACATGAAGGAAAGAAGAGATGTGCAACTGAGTAGGAGACACGTACGTGCAACAGCGTCGAGTCATCTGCGAAACACGGAACGTGAAGCTTTCCAAACATCTACCTTCCAGGCAGAATCAGTCACCTTTACTTCTCTGTGTCACTGGGTGGAGTGTCCGGCTCTGTCCCACGACTGCTCGATTTTAAAATGGGATCATAGAATGTCCTTTACAGAAAAATAACAGAAATATCCCAGAGAACTCATTCATCCATTTCTTCATCACACAGATATGATTTGTGTGTCTATTAAACAGCATCAGTCATTGAGGAGATGCAAATTAAAATCAAGAGGTGTACCTCACAGCCACTGAGAATGAAAATACCAAATGTCGGCAAGGACGTGGAGCAACTGGATCGCTTATCCCTTGCTGGCGGGAGTGTAAAATGATACGGCCACTATGAAAAACTGTCTGGCGGCTCTTTATAAAGTTAACTACACGTGTGGCATATAACCCAGCAATTCCCAAGGACAGTGAAAAACCTATGTCCACAGAAAGACTTATACAAGAATGTGCATGGTAGTTTCATTCATCATAGCCGCAAACTAGAAAGAACTCACTTGGCCATCAACAAGAAAATAAACACACATACTGTAGTTAAATCACACGATGGAGTACTAGACAGCAGCGAAGAGCAGTCAGCTACAGCCGTGAGCACAGCAAGGTGAATCTCATGAATATCAGCGGAGCTAAAGAAGCCAGATACAAAAAGAATATATACTGTCCAACTTCATGCATATAAAGGTCAAAAAGGGATTAAAAATCAAAAGGGATCAAAATCAGAATAGTGGCTTCCCGGGGAGGGAGGACAGATGAAAGGGGAAACGGGGAACTTTCTGCATTGATGAGAAAACGTTCTTTCTTGATTTGGGTGTTGGTTACACAGTGTGACCATTTGAAAAATTCATCAATCTGCACTGTTAAGATCTGTGCATTTTATTGTATATAAAATTTATCTTAATAAAAGTAAATTAGGGCCAGGATGCAGTAGCTCAGACCTGTAATCCTAGCACTTTGGGAGGCTGAGGCAGGAAGATAGCTTGAGGTCAGGAGTTTGAGACAAGCCTGGGCAACATAGTGAGACCCCATCTCTAAAAAAAAGAAAAAAGAAAAAATTAGCTGCATGTGGTGGTGTGCACTGTGTAGTCCCAAATTCTTGGGAGGCTGAGAAAGGACGATGAATTAAGCCCAGAAATTTGAGGTTGCAGTGAGCTATGATGACACTGTTGCACCTCTAGCCCGGGCGACAGAGTGGAACCCTGTGTCAAAAAAAAAGTAAATTGGGTCTTTGAGAATAAGTAGAGGTTTTTAGGTTCAGAAGAGAAGAGAATTCTAGGAAGAAGGAACTATTGAACAAAGGTTGACAAATGTGTGTGGCATTTTTTTCCTAGTCATGGTGAGAACTTGCGCAATTTGTAGGGTTGAAAAGAAGTGGGAAAAAGAGGGCAGAGAAGCGGGCTGGGCCTGGGTGCTGAAGAACTGCTCATACCAGGCCGCGCAGTTCACACCCACCTAATGGTAAGCAGAGGAGTAAGGTGATGGGACAGCCGGGGAGCCTGCAGGACAGCGTGAACGGCCTGGGGCAGGGCGTGGCAAAGAGCCACATGATCATATTGTAGCCTTTGTGGGTCAGGTGGTCTCTCTGTGGCACCTTCTCAGCTCTGCCACTGCAGTGCGCAAGCAGCTTTGAGAACACATAAAGGAACCGGACAGTGGCCGTGTGCCACTAAAACTACTTACGGATGCAGACATTTTGATGTCATGGCATCTTTGCATGTCACAAAATATTACCCTTCTTTTTATTTTTTTCCCAGTCATTGAAAAAATATAAGAACTGTTCCTAGCTTGTGGATGATACGGTTGTCCCCACATGGCCAGACCTGGCCTGCGACCTCAGCTCGCCAACCCTCGGCCTGGTGTGTGGAAGGACAGAGGCACTGCCACCCTCCAGTGGTTGGACAATCGCGATACTGGCCCGGCCCAGGTGGCCTGTGGGCGCTGGAGAGACACGGCACATGAGGAGATGTTTCCTCAGTGGAGTGGATGGGTTTGGGGTTGCGGCTTCCGGAGGAGAAGGTGGAGTCAGGTAGAACTCTAATTTGGGAGACTGGCTGGATATTAAAAATAGAGGATTAACCAAAGTAAAGAAGAGAAACAAACAAACGAATAAAGCAGGGAGATTAAGGGGAGAGAAAAAAGCTCAGATTTGGGTGTGTCTGTAGGCCAGCCGGATAGAGATGCCCAGACAGCAGCTAGAAAGAGAGGGACACTCAGGAGCCCCGGCAGGAGGGGACGGGGAGAGGGAGCAGGGCTGGAGACGTGGACTTGAGGGTCAGGAGCATATCAAGTGCGGGGGAAGCTGGAAATCACATACACACCAACACTGGGTTTAATGAGACCTGAAACATTTTGTGTTCTTCCTAACAAGGAGCAATGATGGAATTATGACACTATCATAAGACAGAGACAGTCACGCATAACCCAGCTTTATTCTTTTGTTTATAGACACTCCTAAAACAAAAGAGATGGAAAATCCATATAAGAATAAGACAGATTTAGCCATGTAAATATTAAGCAAATGTATTTTGTAGCCAAAATTATGAAACAGATCAAAGACAGACTTTCTTTTTTTTCCATCTACATTGTCATTATTGCTGACATCATCGTCATCCTAGATAACGGTTGGTGGTTTTTTTTTGAGAACTTATGTGTTAGAGGCTAGTCTCAGCTCTCCACGTCATGACACGTAATCTCCCATCCCCACCAAGACGCGACAGTCACCAGGATCTCTGTTTTGGGAATGAGGCCGATGCCTGTAGTTGTAGGAGCTGCCACAGAGGAGGTGGTGGCAGAGCTGTGCAAAGGCGGCATCGGCCCACGCCAGTGCTCTCCTGCGAGCCGCAGCCTCCTCGATACTGATCCCAGGAGCAATTGACCAACAACGTTTGAGTGTCGTGGACCTTTATGTGCCTAGTCACTAATTTGGAAAATAAAAAACGAAAACGGCTAGGAATATGATGAAGAAAGTGGGCAAAACTCTAATTACTTTGAGAGAACAACATATCTCTTAATAGGCAAATTATCCAGACAAGAACATAATTAAGACCACAGAGGACTGGAATAACACAATTAACATGCTTGATGTAAGGACATACAGTATATGGAAAACCTTCTTGCTCCCAAAGCTGAAATCATGCAGGTCACAATCAATAGACACTACAATGAAGTCAGAAATGAATAATAAAAGCAAGTTAGGAGGAAGAAAGAAAAATCCAGGCACGAGGAAATTTTAAAATATACTCCTAACATACTCTTGGGTTAAGGGAGAAATTTTAAAAATGTAATTTAAACTATTTACAAAGGAACAATAATGAGTGCTTTACATATTAAAATCTAACCAAAGCAGCTCCCAGAGGAATTTTTATTTTTTAGGTCTCAAATTCAATTGGTAGAAAACAATAAACATTTTAAATAAGCCAACAAATAATCTAGAAAAAGAACAACAAAATAAAGCAAAGGAAACAGAAAGGAAGAATTGCTGAAGCTGTAAGTGGAAGTTAATGAATAGAGAAGAAAAAAAGGAGATGGTCAATACAAGTTTAAAAGGAATGTAAATATTTGGCCACTTTGATTAAGAAAAAATGAGAGAAGGCACTACAAAACATAGTAGAAATGAGAAGGGAAACATAAATACAGATAGCGAAGAAATTATAAAATTATTTAAAATATAAATGCACTAGGTTGAAGAATGCCCCCCCAAAATTCACGTCTACCTAGAACCTATAACTGCGATTATATTTTAGAAATAGGGTCTTTGTAGATGGAATCAAGTTAAGGTGAGTTTATACCGGATTGGAGTGGCCCTAAATCCAGTGTGACTGTGTCTTTGCAAGAAGAAATGTGGGGCTGCACACACAGACCACCCCGTGAAGACGGATGGAGAGATGGGAGTGATGTGTCTACAAGCCAAGGAACACCAAGGATTGCCCCAGAGCACCGGAAGCTAGAAGTGCGGAACAGAGTCTCCTTCAGAGCTTCCAAGGGACACCTTGATTTTGAACTTCCAGCCTGTAGAACTGTGAGAGAATGAATTTCTGTTGTTTTAAACCCCTCAGTTTATGGTAATTTTTTATGGCAGTCCTAGAAAACTAATATACTATGTAAAGTTTTATGTCAATAAGTTGGAAAATCTAGATGAAATGTGTGATCACCTGGGAAGATTGACTCACAAAAAGGTAAAAAGCTTGAAATGGTGATCAAGTGTCAGCCTTCCCCAAAAGATGGAGCCTGCATGGTTTTATGGGTAGAATCTAGCTAATTGGCAAAGTGTAGATGACCCCCGAGAGATAGACATGGAGACAGTAGATGCTTTCAAACTCTGCAAGGCTAACATGTCCTGCTATTAAGAGAAGAGGAGGAGAGCACACAGAAATAAACCTGCAGGAAAGTCTTATGGATACACATAGGCAGGGAATCTCTAAGCAAAATATTAGTAAATTCCAGCATGCAATGGGTTAATAGAACAGGATGCATGACACGGCCTGAGTGTGTAAGGGTCCGGCAACATGAAGGAACCTAGTCGTGGAGCTGAAGAAAGAGAAACCACGAGCGTTTCAATAGGTTTTGCTAAGAAAACATTTGATAAAATTCAGCATGCAGTTTGATGGAAACAAACACACAAATAACAAAAAACCTTAGTAATTTGGAAACACAGGAAAGTTGACTCGCCCAGATAAAAAACATCTACCAAACAATTACTAAGGTGAAGATGGAAATAAGAAAAGAATGCCTGCTGTCGCGGCTGCGCTCAACGTTTATTCTGGAGGAATAGTCAGTGCAAGGAAAAGCCAGGAGCTAGACGTTTTCTCTGCAGACACCCACTGTGAGGCTGAGTTCTGCACAGTAGGTGGATTCCAGACCAACATTACAGCTTTGCTCTCCGGCGGCAATCACTGATTAGAAAAATCATTAAAAAGCTCCATTCGTAAGGGCCACAGACTCATAAAACACCTAAGAATAGAGCCAAAAAGTGCATAAGACTCATGTGAAGAACGAACAATACTACAAAAGGAAAAGAAGATTTAAATCTATGGAGAGAAATACTGTGAAACATGAAGGCCCAAACCTTCCACCGCCCCCAACATGTCTTATGAGGAAGGAAGACGGCATATTTGAGATTAGGCTTTTCCTGGAAACAATAGCAGTTACCATTTATTAAATGCCTACTATGTACCAAATGCTCTAAAATTTTATTTCACTTAAGCTCTCGTACACTGCTGTTTTGTCATCTGCAATATGGGAATGATAAGCCCGTCCCGAAGAACTGTGAGATTTAAAAGGGCAAACACATTCAAACAACAGCTCTTTTTATACAGTGCCTGCTACAAAGTAAGAGTCGAAGAAATTTACAGGAAAAAATGTGTTATTTTACAAATATGTTATTTAATTCTTACAGTAACCTCGACCTTGTCAAGGAGGAATTTTTATAAATTAGTAAATTGAGTTGACTGTGAAGCTCATGTTTGAAGATTGTTTCATCTGATTTTTAAACTTGTGTCCCTCCATATACCATGCAGCCTTTCAGGCTGTGCGCTGCTACAGGCATAGGAGATCGTGGCTTACGGAAGGAAGAAAACACTGTCTGAATCCAGTTCTGAATATCGAAGCACCGGGATTGGCAGAACTCCCTGATCCAGCCTCAGCTCCTCCTCTGCCCACAGAGGCAGCTGATGATCAGTCTCTGGCAAAGACAATTGAATTAGCCTGCAGATCTAGTCAGTCTTTTGCAAGGCTTGTATAAAAAGAAAAAAAAAAAGCAGTCAATTTGTCCTCCTGATCCCCCATGGAACCAGCAATTCTGTAGCCTAAATTGACCCAATTCCTGCCTTGAAGTCTTTTCCTCCAGACCTGCACCCACTGCTGAGGTAGTGCTGGTTGAAGACTTGCTTGGGTCAAAGACCAGTTTCTGCACCGAGGTGTTCTAATCTGTAGGTTACTTTTTTTTTGGTCCCGTTCCAAATAGTTTTTCTTTGTAGCCCTAGCACAGTTCTTATTTTGCAATTCTTTGAGCAGTTATTTGCGTTTTGTTTGTATTCTTTGCTGTATGCCTTGTGCAGGCAGGACCTTGGTCGGGTTTGCTTTCCTTTACTGCTCAGTAACGGAAAGCCCTGTAAAGGGCTCAGCCGTGTGGCTGCGCACAGTTCCTGGGTTCCTGGAGGCAGATGCTGGTGCAGTCCCGGAAGCCTGAGGTTGAGGGCTCCCCCAGTGGCACCCCACTTCCACAGACACTCGTTATGCAAAGCAAGCATCGCACTCCAGGAAGACAGAACATTCCAGTGATCTAGAGCAGGGGAAGGCAGGCTGAGCTCCGGGACAAATTTTTGGAAGTGAAATGTTGTGGGAACACGGCCACCCTCATTCATTTGGGTATCACCTGTGACTGCTTTCCTGACATGCTGGCAGAGTTGGGTGGTCACAATAGAGACCGTGTGGCCTGAAAAGCCTGAAATATTTGCTCTCTGGCCTTTACTGCAAAAGTTTACTGATCTGTGATCTAGTGGCCTAATTTGGCATCTGCTAGTCGGCCTGTAACCGTCAGAAATCTGCCTGAAGCAACTTGAGGTGCAGACTGAGGCTCAGGCCATCCCGAAGGATGCTGGTGACAGGCCTCACTGTCATTCCCTATTCATGCAAGCATGAGCCATGGCTAAATCTTAAAAAAAAAAAATTTATTCCTGCAAAATATACGTAACACAAAATTTACCATTTTAACAATTTTTTAAGTGTATAGTTCAGTGGCATTAAGTACATTCACACTGTTGTGGAACCATCACCACCAGCCCTCTCCAGAACATCTCCCTTTTCCCAAATTGAGAGCCTTTTTTTCCCATGTCTCCAATTTATTTCTTTCCTTTTTTTTTTCCAAAATATTACGGGGATACCAATGCTTTGGTCACATAAATTGCCTTTGCACCACTCTAGTCAAAGCTACAAGCATGCCCATCCCCCAGACTGCGCGCACCACATCCACCAGGTGTGAATTTACGCATCTCCTCCCCCCACCTGCCTCATTCCTGATGAATGTTATTTCTATATGTGCACTTAACTGAAATGCATTTTCTATGTCACATTATTAGTTTGAGCTATGTGACCTTGGCATAGTGACTGTATATTCCTGTAACACAGTTTTCACATCTGTATGTTAATAAACTTACCTTACAGGTAGGGTACCTGAACTCAGCCATGAATAGTAAATGAGTTCATACATGCAAAACATATAGACCCTGGTATATCACACCCCATTATTTCTAAAACAGATCTCACCCTCATTTTCTTTAAATCCATTGTAAGTTATTTTTATGGTTAACAAATTCCTAACTTTTTATGTATCAAAGAAAGGATATTCATTACAGAATATTGAGGCAACATAAAATGAATTGAGAGATACAAATTATTCAGCCCTGACTTCCTGATATTTTTTCTTCCTCTCTCACCTGTATTTTGGTTTTGGGGGAGGAGGGTAATTAAAATATTATAAAGGTTTTATTTGTAAAGTTTAAACTGTACAGAAGAATAAATAGAAAAAAATCCTGCTTTATCATTTTTCCCATAGTGCTTTCTTCTCCAAATGTACTTAATAATAAATATTCACCACGTGGTAAGTTATTATACCTTCCTACAGCAGGAAACCTACAGCAGCAGGAAACTACCAAGGCTAGAAAACCATGGCGGAGCGTAGATAGTCCATGAGCACTGTCTATATACAATATCAATGTTCTGAGAGCGCATGAGCACTATCTATAACCTCTGCTAAGGCTTCCTAGCCTTTGTAGTTTACTCGAGGTCATGTGACCAGTACTGCCAATGGACTTGGAGTCATGTACATCACTTCTGGACTAAGGCTGTTAAAAGCTGCTATGCCTTCTCCATCTTTATCTTCCCATTCGGAGCTGACCACAGACACCACACAATTAGATAGTAAAGCCACCAGATGGAATCTACCTTAATGGACGTTTTGCTCGTTTTCAATTTTTAATGTTGTAAACAATGCTGCAATCCCTCGTTTATATTCCTAGATCTCTTTTTTAGACATACTGCTTCCTTAAATTAATGACCCAGCACTTATAATGGGGACAATTGAGGTACCTATAAGTGACTCAAGCAAAACTATAATTTTATCTTTATCTGTCTAGACAGATAACATTCTACTTGCCTGTTTGCTAAGATAGTAATTAATAGTGTTCTGGACATTGGCACTGAAAAAGAGTAGGAAAGAAAATTATCTAAACTTTACCATTCTACTAAAAAAAAAAAAAAAGGCTATTCCAAGGGCTTTGAGTAGTGAAAGAAGAATGTAAAGGCAAAAAGACACAAAAAGATTTGACCACAAATATTACACAAATTATTCTAGCAAAGCTGTGTGTACTCTGTTGGGGAAAACAACATTAATCCCAGGCTCAGAAGTTTTTTGTTTGTTTTGCTTTGTTTTAATGATACCTTGGAAATAAAAAGAAAACAAAAAATAAGCCTAGTAAAAGGATGTGATCTTTTTGTAGAATGGCACTGTAGAAATGTCAGGTCAAAGCAGATCAAAATAACTTTGAAAAGTGAGGAGAAAAAGATAGATGTGCCAGTATTTAGAGGGTCCAGGTGGCAGATATTTTGTAGAGGCAGCTTTAATGGCAGCTTTAAGAATCTTAAGATCTTTCAATGTTTTCGAGTCTTCAGACTTGGAATATTACTCCAATTCTGGCCTTCTTATTTCTAATTTGTTCTGCTTGACATTTCAGCTATAGTCAAACACCAATTGTTATTTTTTTAATTCCTCAACTAACTTCATCTGTTAACAATCTGCAATGAGTGTGCCAATTTTGCAACAATCCTTGGTTGTTAGCTCCCTTGATTCCCAAATGTCCTACAGCTGTGATTCTAGAAGCCCTGCCTCAGACCATCAGTATAGGGGCCACCTGGCACCTTGTTAGAGATGCAAATTGTCCCGCCACACCCAGAACTCCTGAGCTGGCCAGGCAGTCTGTGCTTTCACAAGTCTTCCAGGATACTCTGAGGCCTGCTGACATTTGACAAACCTCTGTTCTGCAGCCCCAATCAGAACCTTGACATACTGTAAGGTAAGGAAAGAGAAAGGCTGAAAGTCATCATGGATTATCTGGCTAAGGCAAATCTATCATTACAAGAATAAGTATGGATAAGAAGACTGAAATGACTGAAAGAATTGGAAATTTGTTGACAGGGGAAATGCTGGTTGGTATGCTAGGAGCCATAATCCTATATTTGTATAAATCTAAAAGGATATAAATTTGTATAAGATGTCTTTGTGAAGAAGAAGAATAATTGTAAAACTTAACCGATAACCTAAAAGTGTGTCAACTCACAGAAAAACATAACAAAATAAAATTAGTTAATTTATCAATAATTGTTTCTTAGATAATTTTTAATGGTTACAGTTTGATAAAGAATCAGAGTTACTCATTGAGGAAGGAGAAACAAAATACACATTAAGTAGCAAGAAAAGATCCAAGAATCACAATTAAAAAGTTAATGTTTAATTAAAAAAAAAAAAAGGATGTCCTGGGACTCATCCTCCTTTGAATGGTCTATTCAGGTTGAGTTGACTTTAAGTTATTAAATTTAACTTTCTAATTGTCTCTTCTTCTATTCATTTTCACCTTTTGGGTCTAGCTTTTGTTTTGTTGCAATATTTGCCATTCATTTCTTTTTGACATTTATAAAAGTAATCATAGTGCAAATTGTACAAGAACAATTTAGCCTATCAGAGTCATGAGTCATTTAACACATTTTTCTAATCTCTGTGACCTCAAAGGTCCTCCCTCACCTCCTAAAATTCCATGACTCTGCAATTTCTAATTTGTGCTGTAGTCTTGAAATCCCAACAAGAAAAATAAAGGAAATGGATTAATTTGTTCAGAAAAGCATTTCAGAAATAAGAATCCCAAAATTAATATTTATCTTGCACTAAACTAAATATGAATCTAGATTTAGGGATGGTTCACTGCTCATATAATTAAGCTAATGTTACAGAAGTATGGAATCATGAGTCTGCAAATGAAAAGAAATGGAGATACTGAATCAAATTTAGAGTTAATGAGCCTTTTCAGGCTTTGTCGTGTTAAACAATATATTCCATTATTATAAATATTTGTAACAGTTATAAGTCAGATGATATACAACATATTGGTGAATGCTCTTTGGACCAAGTAGCCTGTAATTTCTCAGTTATTTTGAGAACTTTATCATATAGATGACATTTACTCCATATCTTGGGGCACCTGTAGATGATTTTTTATTGTGACACGAATCACCATATAATGCTTGCATGGCTGAAGGTTGCCTCTAGATTATCAGAGCTGTCAAAATCCATTTTGCACAACAGATTGAAAAACTAATAAAAAGTAACTCCTTTAATTTGCCCTTGTTATTTCTATTATTGTGATATAGCTCCTATTCTGCGTAGAAAATGAAATCTATTAGAAATTTTTTTTCCATCTCTATCATTAAAGCAGTCAAATTTACTCTGATCATTTTTCCTAAGGTAGGATCATAGCTTTCATTTTGATTTCCAAAACTGTACCATCCATTACAGTGGAAGTTTTGGATAGGCTTCCATTCAAGGATACTAAAACAGTCAGTAAACAATCTCATTTTGGAAATGGCCACAGGAAGCAAATGGCAAATCACCTCATATGTCAACTGGCTTCAGAGTGAGTGTTCCAGAGAGCAATCGAACATTCACTCTTGCAAAAACCTGATTGCCGTCAGTGGTGTGTCACAAGGACATTATTATAGTATCTGCACTTTAACTACCTCCCTGCAGTTGGATAAGTTTGTGACCAAGATGTGAGGCACCAAGGCTGATGTTTAGTCCATACCAGTTATTAATGCATAGTATGTACCAAGCACTGTGCTAGAAACTGAGAATTCAAAGAAAAAGAAGAGATAATCCTTTGAGAAACCACAGACTTCTGGAGAAGATAAAAATGCAAAAACATAATCTCAATACAGCCATGTAAATATTATAATAAGTACATACATAGTGTGTTTAGGAAGCAAGGAGAAAGAGCTTCCAACATACGGCTGTAAAAACTGGCTTGTGGGAAGGAGACTTAGAAGAGGAAGACACCCTCACAGCAGGGTCTGGGGAAAGGAGCATCCTGGTAGGTAGCAGAGCCAGGACTGGACCCGAGATCTTCTCATGCTGCTCTGAGCACTTTCCACTAGTGACCATGCCTCTTGGGAGACAGAACCCTTCTTTACACTGGTCTACTGTAAAGAATGACAGTGAATTCTCTTTGTGAGTAATGTAAAACATGTTTGGGATGTGTGTGTGTGTGTGTGTGTGTGTGTGTCCATCTGAGAGACAGAAAGTAGAGATTTTTGCCACTTGCCAGTGAGTGAGCACTAGCCTTGAATCTGTTTCCTCAGTTAGTCTTCATTTCCTCTCAGGGCTACTTGAAGACACTCTCTGGGCACAGGAATGAACGCTACATTGGGGCTTCCACTCCAACTGAATGTGCTACAGTGTATCCACATTCCTCGTTGAATACAATCTACGTATAACTGTAAAAGAACTGAACTGAATTGAAATTGACTCACTGACATACAGTTTTATTTTTAGATATTTGATTAAATGGTGTAAAGTTCCCCCCTCCCCATATTCTGGAGCCAATAATTCTCTTCAGGTCTCAGACACATCCCAATACCCCTTGAAAGCTTACCACCAGTGCTATTGTGTGCACGTGCCTCTTTTCATGACGGCATCTAGCCTTGCTTAGAGTAAGTTAAGATACTTAAATTATACTTTTGTTGTACACCTTTTAATATATACTGTATAATACTGTGTATACTATACATTCATACCTATGTATAAGATCAATGTTTTAATTAGCTATTGCCACAATGGTACTCTCTAGAAAAACACCACAAAATCTAAGTGGCACACAACAATAGGTTTTTATTCTTCCCTCATGAATTTGCCAGTCAGCTGGTGTTTCTCTGCTTCAGACTGTGGGTCAGCTGGGAGGCTCTGCTCAATATACTTTTCAGTGTTCTCCTGGGACCATGAGCTAGCTGGGGCATTTGCATCTCATGGTAATAGCAAAGGTGCAAAAGGGCAAATGGAAACTCATGAGATCTCTTAAGACCTAGACCTAGAACTGGCACAGTTACTTTTTTCTATAATACATGTCATTAGCCAGAGCAAGTCACACAGCCAAATCCAAAGTCAAAAGGCAGGAAGTGCCCTCTCCACAGTGAGACTCTGGCAGAAGTGCAGATGCAAATGGGTTGAACAATTGGGACCAATAGTTGGATCTACTAAGTTACCTCTTCCCCTCCCATACACACAATATTTGCCATGCTTAATAAATGATGCATTTTCAAGATATTACAGACTTATATCAATTGACCTGAAAACCTATCCCCTGTATGGAACATGACTCAACTATACCTTCACCAGCTGGTGAGCCATGTGCCCATGATCCCAAGTCACCTAGAGAACTTCCAGCTTTGGAGCTTCCTTTCTCTAGACCTGAGATAACAACATTTATTGGAGCATTAATTATACTGTGTTCAAAAGCTGGATTTATGAAAATTAGGATATTCATCTTACTTGTGTTACTGAGGACATGGTTTGCAAGAGAGCTACCTCCACCAGCTTAATGCCTTGAGGCATTGCAATGACTACTTTATTTGTATTAGGTGTCAGGTGTTTTGTCTGTTACCAGCCAGCCTTCTTTATAAGGCTTTCTCTCATTGTCAACTAATCCTTGATGCCTGTATTAGTTATTATCCGTAACTTTCAGAATAATAGCTTACATATTTGCTTTATAGTGG
Source organism: Avahi laniger (assembly GCA_963575035.1). NCBI lineage: Eukaryota > Metazoa > Chordata > Mammalia > Primates > Indriidae > Avahi > Avahi laniger. The sequence continues at coordinate 14,493 of CAUYSK010009249.1, forward strand.
TTGTCTTTTATGCATTTTGATTATGTGCTTATTTTTATTATACATACACTATATATTATAAAAAATTGAAAACATATGTAAACAAAAGAGATGAGCAGTGAGTCCTTTACAAACACTATTTCAAACAGTCCCCACTACAACTCTGCAAGATAGATATTGTTTGATCCGTTTGATGGAAGAGGAAACTGAGGAACAGTGAGATCAGGGAATTCGCCTAAGTTGACACAACTGGTAAATGGCTGTCAGACTCTTCCGGCCCCACAGCCGGTGGTAAACCCTGACGTTGTGTTATATCGTGCCTCTACACTGTGGCCAGACCCTTTACTTACAGCTCCATGATATCTTCATTTCTCTCAATTTTTAATAAGCACAAATAATAAATGCATTCTCAATATTCAAATTTAAACAATTTAGAAATATTTAGAGTAAAAAGTGAAAGTTCACCTTCAAAACTCCAATGTCTCATCCCATTTTTCTCCTCAGAAGCAACCATTGTTGTCAGTTTGGTGTGTATTTTCCCAGACCTTTTTCTTATGATTTATAAATGCGGTTCATGTTTTATGTTTCTATATGTGTGTGAGAGTGTATGTGCCCTTTACAGAAAAGGATCATATTATACGTATGTTGCTACAATTTGCATTTCTTACCTAATATTTTGGAGATGTTTCTGTGGTGGATTCAAGTTGACTCCAGGAGCCATTTCCCCATTCTTCAATAATAAAAGAATTGTTATCTGGGCACATGCTACACCAGATAGTTATTTCCTGATTTCCCTGGCTGCTAGGCATAGCCACCTAGCTAAATTCTGGGCACAAGATGGGCATGAAAGTGTCTGAGACAGGGGTGGGGAACCTTTTCATGTTGGAAGCTGCCTTAATTTAGCTGTAATCAAATAAGGCCACATTCAAGAAATTTCAATTAGAGATACTTAAAAATGTACATTATTTTGTAAAAATCTAATTACAATATACTTAATAATTTCAAAAAATGAAAACTGTTAATTTTAAAGTTAACTAACCTTTTAATGACTTTGTTGTGTTTGCTTTTATTCTTTTTTTTTTTAAGGCTGGTCAAGTGGAGCAGTGGGAGTGGAGAAGGAACAAAGGAATCTGTAACTGGTTGTGATCAATTAGTTGTAAACACCACTGCACTCGGACCAACCTGTTGTGTTTGCTTTTTATTGGAAAGCACTTGAATATTTGGTTACAGCATGGAGATCCGCAGTTTCAGTTCATCCTCCAGATGGGTATCAAGGTCATTTGTGACCTTAAGGGCATCTTGATTTGGGTTAAGTAAGAAAATGTATATTTGCAGCAATACGTGGTTGAAAAGCAAGAAAGCATTTTTCAGGCATGTTGCCAAAGGCGTGGGTATTCTACTGCATTTCTCCATAGTTCAACTGGATCTTTCTTAGCATCAAACAATGACTTTAAAGTGTCATCTACTGAGAGCTCAATCGATTCCATCTGTCGTTCTTTAGGTGCCTTGGTGATATCAACTTGGTGAAGCTGAAATGCTAATTTGAGTGTGACGTCATGATTCTCAAAGTCAGTGAACCTTTTATTGTATTCTCCAAATAATAGGTCCATAACAGCTGCATATTCTCAAATGATTTGCATATATCATTCTCCTCATCAATGACCTTTGCTAACTGGGGAAAATGTTCATCCAAAATTTCCTTTTGAAGAAGTATTTTGAAAAAACCTACTTAAATGCTTGGATTTTTGCCGCATATCATATACAGACTTTGTTTTAGCTTGCAAAGAAATATTCAAGTCATTTTGATGTGACCTGATGTCACACAGAAATGCATCATTTCTATAAAAATCTTCTTTCAATGGTGCACATTGCTGATTCTGTTCTTCATAAAATTTAACTATCTGTTCTCACAGAGATAAAATTTTGGCTAACACCTGTCCCTGCGATAGCCAATGTACTATAGAATGATACGGCAAATACACACTGAATACTTCATTGTTCCACTTTAGCTTGTTAGGAAACTGATGATGCCATGTTGCATTTGCACTAATATAGTTAACAATACTTATAACTTGTTGCAAATGACACTTAAAATAGTAGTTTTAGCACAGAGAGTTTGCCCATGCAAGATTACAATGAAAAGAAATCAGAGCATCTCGATCTGTTGATACTTTTTTTTTTTATCTGTGCGATAAACCCTCCATGTTTTCCTGTCATGGGAGGTGAACTGTCTGTACATACATCCACTAAATTTACCAAATTCAGCCCAACTTCAAGACATTCATCTTGAAAGTTGTCGAAGATATCTATTCCCCGTGTTGTTTGCAAGAGTGGCCAAAGTGAGTGACTCTTTGCAGCAAAGAAAATCTTCCGTTATGACCTGAATGAAGTATAAACCCTACACTGAGTCAGTCATATCAGTTGATTCATCCAAAGTGATTGAATAATATATATTTTCCTTTTGAAGTATTGCATGAAGTTGTTCTGCTAAGTTGAAGGCTAATTCATGCTGCTGATCAGTTATGGTTCTTCTTAAAAGAGGCAGTTGTTTGTAATGAGGTCTAAGTATCCTACAGCTAAGACAACGCATTCTTTCACAATTTCTATATCACTGAATGGCTTCCCTTTTTTCCTGAGTGTATAGCTATTTATAAATTGCTTCAGTGGCATTATTTCCAGGTCTTATTGCTGCTTGAAAGAATTGTCTTTGCTTTTGCTTTTCATCTTTTAATTTCTGCAATACAACCTTTCACGCCTCTCCTTCTAATTTAAAATATGTGTGGTCCTTATGAGTATTATAATGCTGACAAGCATTGGATTTCTTTAATGTTGATACTGCAGTGTCACAAGCAAGCAAATCATCTCATCATTAGCAGAAACAAGATAGTATAATATTGCAATTTCCAATCCTTATTAACAAATCTGTTTTCTGTCTTCAATTTCTCTTGGTCTTCTTTGACATGATGGGCTGTTAAGCAGGCAGAATTAAAAAATAATGTTGAGCTGTGCAACTATTCACAAATTCCACTTCAAACAATGGTGCACTATTGTCAAAAGCTGATAACAGACTGGCATAGTCGACCCCCATAAACCGTCACCAACCAGCCTCGTGCAATAGTGGTGCCAGTAAGGCGGGGGAACTAAATCACGAGCGTAGCAGCTGTTAATTTGGCCCTTCGGGCTTACTTATGTTCTAATTGTGCTGGTCAATCTGGGAGGATTGTTTCATTAAAATTTATCTTATTCTTTGATATTTTAAATATGTTCAATTTAAAAATAAAATAAAAATATAAAAGATGAACAAAAATGTATTGTTAATAAAGTTAAAAGAATTTGTTTTGTAAAATTTGGATTCAGTCAAAAGGCCATACTTAAGGCTCTAGATGGCCACATGTGGCCTTAAGGCCACAAGTTCCCCACTCCTGGTCTGAGACATCTGCCAGTTCCCTTCTTTGCAAGAGAGCTGGCACATCTGTTTGGGCCTCTCCTTCTTTGTCTCTTCCTCCCTCCCACTGTCTGTAATGCAGACAAGAACATCTTGACCCATAGGCTGTGACCAAGCACAGCACAGCAGTGAGATACAAAGGCCCAAGTCTTCATACCGTGGAGTGCCATACCAGCGCTGGGCCACCTTCCTTTGCTTGAGAGAGAACTATGTCTCAGTTTTCTTTAAAGTGCTGTTATCTGGAGGTTTTCTGTTACTTGAAATTGATCTTAATTTTAGAATCATGAGAGAGTTGCAGCAGGTAGCAGAACCACAGCATGTGCTCCTGACTGGGCAGAAGTGGTTTGGTGGTGGACAGCAAAGAATCAGATATCACTGGCTAGCAAGTTCATGACTGTTGTTTGGTTCACGGGTCCCTACTGTATCTTGAAGGGCAGACCATAAGCTGACAGAGGCTAGAGCACTAGGGGAAAAGGAAGAGAGACTGGGGGATCTTATACGAGTACTTCTTGCTGCCTGCAGAAAAGTCTCACTTGAGAGGTGAACCCAGGCCAGAGAATCCAGGCATAAAGATGGAGGAGAATGCGGCTGTACTAAGAACAGCTTTTTCTGCCTGGCATCTGCATCCTAAGGTGTATGAGTGGCTATCCGGGATCTTGTGTTAAAAAACAAACAAACAAACAAAACAACCCTTGTGTACCCCCAGTGAAGCAGTGGTAAACAACTCTGAAATGGCAGTCCTAGCAGGAGACAGCTCTGGTCCCCAAGTCCTTTTCAATCTCCTTCTGCTAAGAGTTTTCTGCCAGATGATGGCAGCCAGCCCAGGTGCAGAAGACCCAGGTTAGACTGGTTGTTTCCAAAGCTGATTATTTCAGAAGACCTTAAGGTGGCCAGTACCACAATGAGAGAGCAGGAGGGCAGAGTACCGATGGTGGGAATGAAAACATTAGTCTTCAGGCAGTATAGCTTAGTCTGGAGCCAGATTGCCAGGATTAAAACTACTAGCTGTGTAACCTTAGGAAATTGGTTAATCTCTGCATTCCTCACAAGTTTATTAAGTTCCTATTATTTGGCGGGGGAGGGAGACCCTGCTGTCCTGGGTCTGTTCCAATGGGAGGAGAGAGAATTTATCAAGAAAACAAATAATTTTTGAAAATTTATTGATGACAAAATAATTTCAGATAGTAGAAAGGGATAAGAAACTAAATCAGGGTGATAGAATGTTACCAGTAGTTGTAACATCCAAGGAAAAGTTCTGATTTTACACTGTTTCTAAACCCTTCTGCTTCAATCACTGCTGAGATCTAAGGGGCCAATTATATTGTAACTCTCTTCCCTACTTGAGCTCAGAGCCAGCTGAGAGGTAAGGCAAGGAAGTCAAGGCTGATTACACTCAGAATGTCATGTCTATTACTGAGTGTCTTAATTGGGGGTGATATAACAAATACCATATACTGGGTGGTTTAAAAAGCACAGAAATTTCTTTCTCACAATTCTGGAGGCTGAAAGTTCAAGATCAGGTTGCCAGAATGGTCAGATTCTGGTGAGGTCCCTCTTCCAGCATGCAGACTGCTGACTTCTTGTTGTATACTCAGCATGGCAGAGAGCAGAGGTGGGAGGCAAGTTTTCCTATAACCCTCAAAAGGGCACTGACCCGATTCATGAGGGCTCCATCCTTATGACATCATCTAATTCTAATTACCTCCCAAAGACCTGACCTCCTCATACCATCACATTGGGGGATAGGATTTCAACATACGAATCCTGGAGGACATAAACATTCAGTCTATAATGCTGAGAAAAGCTAAATTTGAGTATATGAACTGATCCTTTGCAAAAAAATGAACTTTGGATACTAAATCTCAGAATTAGAGGAAACTTCCCACCTGGTCATTGGTAGTACTACTTTGCTACATGTACTTATAAATAAAAACCAGTTTAAACAATCAATTTAACAATAAAGCAAAAAGCAGGTAAAAATCTGATGAAAAAGACCCTTTACCACACAAAGCTCTGGATATTTTTAGCACCTTCAGGAATCTAATTTATAAATATTTCCTTGTCGTTTATAACAAGCAAAATAGGTCACCCAGTCTCTCGTAGTCCTAACATTTTATGTCACTAGCATAAAGCTTCAACTAATTTCAAGTTTTCTCTACCAAACAATGCTTATGTCTGCTAGTTTGATTTTAATTTCAAAGATTAATAAAAATATAAAAAGTTAATTCTATGATATCATCAGTCTGTGCTTAACATGGAACTAGGAATAAATATCACAAAATGGATTGTATTTTAGAACTTTATAGTCCACACTGCTATGAAAAGGAAGATTACAATGCTCACTTTAAATTGTGTTTCTAATTCCCTCCAGTGAACCCAATATAAAGATGGGAAAATCTAGTCCTAAGTCTTTGGTGCTCTATTCTGATACATCTGAACCTAAGTCTTTGTCTCCACTAAGGATAGTTGGATCTGGCGACATGCCAGAATAACAGATTAGCTACCTTGGTGTGGGAATGTTAATTTGATCTCTCGCACTCTCTCTCTCTCTCAACACAGCCTGCAGTGTACATTAATATTAGGCAGAAACTATGGCACAGAGCATTTTATTATCCTGAAATGTCAAACTCTCCTAGGAAGAGAATTTTTCTTTAAGAGAATTTCCACAATCCAGATGTATGCACTGACATTCTCTTTCCTGGGCATATTATTTCTCACACTCAGTTCTTATTCTGTTTTCTCTGACATTATAGAAAAAAACTGATGGAACAGAATAAATTAAGAACCCTGGTACTTTATCATTTTAACTGTTCAGCTCATTTAATTGCTACTTTGGGGAGACCAGGAGGTGCTCACTGATAACTCGTTTAGAGCAAAGGGCTTTTTGTTTGTTTGCTTGTTTTTGTTTACTTTCATGTTGTATTTACCATAAAGAAACTCATACTGTTTTTGTGCTGTATAAATCATAACCTCAATAGAAAATGTGGTAATTAAAGTTTGGGGGAACATGACAGCTTTATACTTTTTAAATTAAACTGCAGTATTTTGTCTCAAAATATCTATAGAACTGACAAATCTGGTCAATTTGATTAGAAGGAAGTGAACTAAAAAATCTCGAGACTTCATTAAAAGTTCTAAGATATTTTTAACACTGAAAAGAAGTACTTAGGAAGGTTGGAGAAATTTTGGTTTTGGAGATGTCTGAAACAGGATTTCTTTCTTTTAGGAGGATTAGGGTTGAATCTTAGAATGTTTTCTTAAAGTCTGTTACTACCTAGGGGCGTGTGTATGTGTGTGTGCGCACACAAGCACATGCTCTTTTCTTTAGAACTGAAATAACAACGCTAGCATAATGCAGCCTTTCCATCTGATTTGCAGTCCAAAGCTATACCAAGGTTAAATGATAATTTTGTAGATGAATGGTAAAAGTATAATCTTTGTGCTTCAGATTCAAAACATTTTCCCTTACATTTTATTTTATTTTTTCCCATGTGACAGATACGTCAGGAAGAAAAGTTTTAAAGGAGTTTTAGGGCAAAAGGGTGGGTGCCACGTCTCAATTGCTAAAAATGATCAGCGGAGAGAGGCCCACTTGTCATTCACTTATTGTCTTTAGCTTAAAGACAACGAGTTCCTGGGGTTTGGTAGGGGGAGGGGGAGGGTATGCCCTTTCTGTAGAATGGAGGTACGGCCGAAGTTTGAAATGGTGCTGACAAGGGCCAGGGCAGGTCTCATTCATGTGATGCTAGCTTGTGTACTCCAAGTGCTTCTTAATGCCAAGTTTAACATTTTCATGTTCCATTATGTATTTTTGCCTCAGTGGAGTTATTCCTGTAAAGTTGAGTGTGGCCTGGATATGTGCACCTCCCACCTGGAATGCTTGCTCTTCATTTGACTACCATGCAATCATTCTTCAGGTCTAAGCTCGGTGCTACTTCCTCCAGAAAACCTTACAAGATCCCTAAATCTAAATCAGCATCTTTTTAAATTTTCTCTCTCAATACCCTATTCCTTTCCTTCAGAGAAATATATGTATAGCAATATAGGTGAATGTATAGGAATATAATGTGTTAATTGTATATAATTATATAAATAAAAATAAATATATAATTATACGTTAAGATCTCTTATTTGTTAAAAGTTTCTCTCCCGCATTCTAGCATACGCTCTAGCAGCACAAGTACCCTATCTTAACAGTGCAGCACCTGGTAGATTGATTGCTAGACAGCCAGTCAATATTTCCTGAGTGAATAAATTTGTAAATATTTCCTCATTTTCTCCTATGGACCTTGCGAGATTCTTTATCTTCATTTCTAATCAACTTTCTATTGGCATTTTTCCTTACAAGGTTAAGACTTTCATAGTTCTTCCTTCATTGCCAAGGGGGTTGAATATTCAAAAGAGTTCTATAGCGATTCGTTTCATACAGAAAAGGGGTCATTGGATTCTATAAATATTCCATATTCTTTTAAAGACAAAATTTATTTTCTCACAAATACTCTTTTGTTTATACGATCTACACAGCTAAGGCAGGATCCTTTCATAATTGCTTAAACTCACTCATATTTCCCTGAAGGATACTTTTGCCTTCCGCTACCCCCACAACACAGTTTAATGGGATTTGGGGAGATTTGTTTCCTTTTTGCTTCTGGATGGCCACAGCGGTAATTCCGTCATGGGCAACCTCTAGATGAGCAAGAGCTGTCAGGCCAGAGCCTCTAGCTCAAGCCTTAGGCAATACAAAGCCCCAGGGGAAAGATTAGGCAGATTAATTAGTACTAATTACTCTTGAGCCAGAAGATCTCCTCTTAGTATAACAAAATTTAATGAAATCTATCACACAGTTTGCTCAACTGGTAGGAAAGATGGGGTTCCACAATCCAGATGCACCCACTGACATTCTCTTTCCTGGGGAACAAAACAAAGCTACATAAACAAACCAAGAAACCTTTACTTGGCTCTGCTCTCCCCTCTGGTGACCATCCAATTAGTGTTTTTTCCTTTTATTCACAAGCATCTCGAATAATTTGGTATCTAGTTAGCATACATTCTGCTCCAAATAGCAGACTGTCTGACTGATGGTTGTTTGAACAGAAGGGGATGATTTTTCTCACATAATAAGAAACCTGGAGGCTGCTGTTCGCTGCTGTTTGTTCAGTGGCCCACAGAGCCAGGTCTTTTGGTTGGTGTCTCTGATTCTCAGGGTTCTTCCCACGTGGTTGTCAGAGGACTGATTGGGCTCCCAGAAGCTTCTCCCTGAACACACCCGTGTTCCGGTGCCGGCGACAGGGAAAGCAAGCACAGAAGTCTATGCCTCACTCCCTCCTCTCACAGCCAGGAGAAAGAGACGTCCCTCGTAAGATTCCCAGCGTCCTTTACCTCCCCTCACATTTCATCGGCTAGAACTGGGTTCCCTGGCTACCCCAGCTAAAAAAATTAGTAATAGTTTTCCAACGCCTCTGTCTGTAGGTGACATAAAATGGATAGGGGGATTGGAGATGTTTCATGAATAGGTACAAAAAGGTCTGTGATAGATTCTGACCTGGGATTCTGCATAGTTTTTTGCAATCTCATTTTTTATAGGACAAAAACTGCATTCTTGGTGTCGACAGTCTCCTCAGGTCTTAAGATGTTCCTTCTTTGTTTTGTGCCATATCCCCCATCTGAAGTAAAAAAGAATGTTTGGCAAAGAATTGGCAAATCACACATTTATATGGTAGATTAAACATATCAGTGGAACATGTGCTATTTTCAAAAGATTGTATCTTTCTTTTTATTTTCAAATGCCTTTCTCCCCACATCCCCACTAGGGTGTTATTTTCCTTTTTCTACAGACCTTTTTCAGGTATTGCAATTCCTAGAGTAATAAATGTAGAAGTTTATACCAGGTAGCAGTACATTTTTTATTTATATAAATGAAGTGCGATTCAGGACTTTCATGATTTTGGATATTCAAGAGAATCATTATGGTTTTTCTGTATTTATTATTATTTGAAAAGGTGATATGAATCAGAAGCTACCCAGCTTTTCTAAAATACATGGTTTAATCAAAATCTGCCCATGCTAGAGATGGACATATGCTAGTAACTTACCACTCAATCACACACTTTTGGGTTTATCCATCAACGTATAGCGTATAACTGTTACTGATTTTCTACTTGTGGTATCTAAAGTCACTGGGTGCCCCTGCAGAGCAAGTGTGAGTGGCTTTACCTTTCACTTCACTGAGGATGAAAATAGAAAAAAAAATGGACAAATGTTCTTGCTAATTATTGGCAGTTCCCTATGTAATCCTGTGAAGTTACCTAATGTGTTAACCTTTCACATGAAAGAAAGAAAATAGAATCTATAATCTTCACATAATTGTGATTAGATGAATAAATTGATTGACCTGAACTATTTAAAGTTTTTTCATCTGTGAATAATTAATCAAAAATGCATTCTGAAAGCTGAACAAGTTTTTTTGATAGTCTTGATTTGACCTCTTTGAAAATACCCCACAGCTCTGCTTTCTGTTTGCTTCTTTGATTGGGCATGAGCAATCACTCATGCGTAGAAATTCACACTGACTTACTCAATGACACTTTCTATTTTGCGTACAAATGTCCTCTCTAATTTTTTTGGTTGCCGTCATCAAATGTCCCTACTACATCATCTACAAATATGAAGAATGTGTTCATCCAGAGTTTAGTGTTTAAATATACAGCAAAGTTCATCTGACACATTTAATAATGTGCATAATTATGATTGTGCTGCATGGTCATTGGGCATAAATGGTAAGCTATTCATGCCACAGAAATGGAAAATATATTTATACAGACAGCCTTAGCATTTTTATTTGCAGCAGTGGGAAGAAGGTGGAGGTGGGGCAGTGAGAATAGGGATGTAGTTTGTGGACTTGGGCTTCTTCCCTATCAAATGAAGACTGAATATTTGTCTGTTTCCTCCTAGATCTATCAGCTCCAGCCTAATGGAAGGTGTCTAGAATCTCGGGGTCTTTGCTATATTGATTTTCCCAGGATTTAGGTGGACTAACATGAGCAGGGGCTTCTCAGGCACTTAGACATGGGTCTTATGTGTTGATCATTTTGAAAATAAAAGAAATTCATTCAAAGACCAGAGTGTCAGACAACTGTTGATAGAACAATTAGGAAAGGAAAAGTATTCTACATATAATTGTCTTGGCATAAGACTCCAAGAAGCAGAGGCCTTTAATGTTCATGTGAAGAGAAGTCAGAGAGTTTGTGTCCTTATTTTCAAAGGGCTGCATGTTACCAGTTAGGGTGTGGAAAACGCTTCATAAGTCTGGAAGATCACAGTGGTAGATCTCCTCTTACTGACTCAGTAGATATGGTAGGCAGAATTATAAGATTGTCCCCAAGATTCCTGTCCCCCTGGTGCACATGCCTTATATGTTCCTCTCCCCTTGAGTGAGGGCAAAACCTGTGACTATGACGAGATATCATTCCTGTGATTAGATTACATTACAAGCCAAAAACGAAGAAATTTTTCAGATGTAGTTAAGGTCCCAAATCAGTCGACTTTAAATTAATCTAAATGGAGATTATCTTGTGTGGATCTGACCTAATCAGATGAGCCCTAAAAGGGAGAGTCTCCTCCTGACTTTGAAAAGTGAGCTGCAATATTTTGAGATAGTCATGTGTCTGGGATTTGAGGACACCCTAGGAGCTGAGAGCAGCCCCTACCAACAGCCAGCCAGAAAATGGGGAACCACAGCCTTACAATTGTAAGGGACTAGATTCGGCCAACAAATGAAATGAGCTTGGGACAGGCCTTTGAGCTCCACATGAGAGCATAGCCTTGATTGTACCCTTGTGAGACTGTGAGCAGACCCAGCGAAGCTATCTAAGCCTGAATGTCTGAACTACAGAAATGGTGAGAAAATAAAAGGGTGTTGTTTTAGGCCACTAAGTTTGTTTGCTATGCTTAAATAAAAAACGAATACATTTGACCTTATTTATTCATACATTTAACAAATATTTCTTGAAAACTTGCTATGTCATCTACCTTCTTAAACCACCTTGCACTTGGATATGCAGAGAAAATTAGGTTTTCTTGTATTTTGGATAACTGATTATATTTTCATATACCTTCATCAGCTGAAGTAAGAGACAGAAAAATTTAAACTTATCAATTAAAATCAGTTCTGTCTCTTCTAATTTTAAAGCTTCACATTTCATGTAAGTAGTCAAGTTAAGTCCAGCTCCATCAGGAACATTTCAACACCTTGCACCCATCCCTACTCCACTTCCCAAGTTGGCATGTTGTTTTTCTGGAGAACTCAAGCCCTCCTGTGTGATCCTTGTGGTGGAGGGAGGAGAGATGGGCTTTTACATCCATGCAGTGATCTCTGGTCACTCGCTGGTCTCAGCTGTGAAGTGGTTGGCCTGGGGTGCTCTCTGCATGGTGACCACTGAGTCAGGACTGATCCCATCCCTGATGGTTCTGCGGGTGCCTGCTGCTGGTCTGTGGCTGAGGTGGGTCATGGTTGTGTTTCTCTTGACTGGGTCTGGGCCTCCAGGACTCCCTGGCTGACACAGCCTCACTTGGCTCACCCTCTGTGCCCCATTCATTCACCTGTTCCTGGCTTGGGTGCTCTGCCCCAATCCTTTGCCCAAGTGGGTCTAATGTCAGAACCCCCGTTCTAACTCAGTTTTCACCCACATCCCCCTTACCCTGCTCTGCCCCTCCATCTCCAAAAGGCATGTGGGAACCGCTGGCTCTCATACAAACTGAGACAGCTGAGATCCAGCCTTCTTTCTGCCTGACCACAATATGCTGTTGAATTTCTTTTGATATAACTCTCAACCCCACCCCACCCCACTGCAAAAATGCAAGGCAATCTACTTCCAGAATCCTAGAGGAGAAGAAGGGCAAGGTTCTCAGCCACTCGGTTTCCATGGACCTACCTATCACATTTCCCCCAAACTAGAGGAAAGCCTAAAGAAGACAGATTTAGACACACATAGCTCATCTCCTATCTCTCCTCCCTCAATCCTCTTCTTTTACTATAATCCCTCAATGCCTAAAGAGCAAGCTTTTATTTTATTTCTCTTTTTTATTCTTCCAGGAATTTCCTGAAAACTCTTGGATCAGGAAAGGTGGGGTTTGGGCCACCTAATTCTTTAGCCATAATGGAGGATGTGGAGTGGTAGAGAAATACAGCTTAGCCAATGAGTAAGTCCAAACTGGATGGCAATTAAAAAATATTATACCCAATTACAATCCCCTGTAATAAAACTTCCCTAATCTCAGGGTATATGTACTCTTATTTGGGGGTCACTTCTCCCCTTTCCCAAAGGGCAGGAGCTAAGTCTTTGCCTTGAATCCACTTGCTAATTTGCCCTAGCCCTCAGGACTCACGAGGGTGTCTAGGTAAATCTGGGAGCTGGTCATCTCCCATATTTAGGGACAGATCTTGGACCCCAAAGAAGTCTGTGCTTTCCCAGTACTGGCCCTTTGGGGACTCTGGCCAGGTGGGCAGGTAAAGCTTCTATTGAGCAAACGTGAGTCACAGGGGATCTTGCTTTTCTAAGAATGAGATGTTTCCCCTGTTTAAAAATAGCAGGCTATATAGGACGCCACCTCCAAACACATATTAACCCTCATGTTCTCTTTGGCCTTGGCTCTGTGGCTCACAAGGTGAAAGGCCAGGTTAGCCTTGAGATTAGAATGACTTCACTTTTTTCATCTTCATGGACTTCTTAAGCCAACATTTGCTTTAGATTTATTTGCTGTGCGTACCCTTCCTGGCCTATATATAGATACTGAATCCAATCTCTTTCTTCAAAATGTAATTTTTTGAAATATGCCTAAGTTTCCGGACTAGGTTTCCCTCTCCTGAATGAGCCTCAGTGCTTTCAAAGAGAAAGGAGCTTACTTCCCTCTGCTTTTATTTCTTCAATTTACTACCTGCCTGTAGTTGCCTCTGCAGATAATTGTTCTTCATTTTCTTGGCATCAAGATGATCCGACTCTCAAATTTTTGCCCTGCTGTTTGTAACCTTGCAGCAGTGCAAGTAAAGGGTTTCCACAGGTGCTTAAAGATCTCAGATGGGCTCCTTCATGCAGCAAACTTGCAGGTTTTTTTTCACCCAGATGTGGAAAGAAAATGTAGCTTGTTATTTAGTCAATAAGTGGCCTACTTTTCCTCATAAGCCTAAAGTTATTATGATGCAATTATTTGAACAATCCTTTTAGGTAATGCTCGATATTTTTATATAAAAATGTACATTTTCTCATATTTCCACATTGCTCTTGCCTAAGAGGGCATCTGTATTTGAAAATGGAATGGTGGCTAGAACAGTGGAGGAGATACGTTATATGGTACTTTATATTAATAAATACAATAACAATGAATACAATACTTATAATACATATACACACAAATACAATGCTTTATAAAGATATTGATATCGTATCTATCCATCTGATCTATACATCTTTTCTATTTATTGATCCATTGATCCATCCACACTTATAATGCTTTATATTGTTTTTAACACAATTTAGGAATGTCTTCGCAAGGGATACTCCCTGGCTTTATGCCCATTGAGGTCTGACGGTCCTGCCTATGGGCATTCTACAGGGTGTGCTCCTGAAGCTGAAGGCCAGTATGTCCTGGCCCATTTTCTTACTCAGCTTGATCATGGCCTAGTCATTTTCCCTGTCACTTCTGCCCACCTTGGTGCTCACTGGCTCTGTAGACTTCCTTACCTCCACCTGCCCCTACCCCGTATCCCAATGAACCAGATGGAACATGAACTGGGCTTTCTTCCTTTTCTAGTCAAGGTTTACCCAACATCATTACTGCTTCCTCTCTTAGGACAGCAGTGATCCCAATTCTAAATGCTTGGTTCACGGTTTGCTAAAAAATTTAGAAAATACTAACTTCCTTCGAGCCTATTGCCTTATTGCAAAAAATCCTCTTTTGAATATGTGGAAATGAAAATTAATTTAATTCTGTCTTCATTCCTAATGTAATAATCTTAATATCTTCTCCCCACTTCCAGGTGGCAGTTGAATGCCTCAGGCCAGGTAGAGAAAGAGTCAGGTACACAGAAACTCAAGAGAGGAAAACGTGAATATTTTTAAGGCTTAATTAAGGACACAGAGTGTTCAATAGTGAATAAAATGGAGCTATCTCTGCTTCATGAAGGTCATAGCTTTGTGAGGGAGACAGATATTATACAAATAAATATAAAACGCTAATTTGTGGTGAACGTTTTGAAGGGGGATAGCTGGTAGGAGAGAGAATGAGGTTGACAATGGTGGGAAACAGTTTTGACAGGAACATCATGTCTTGAGACATGACAGGGAGCTGTAGACGAGTAGGTGGGAGGCAAGTGTAGGAGAACATGCGGGATGGTTCTGAGGTGGGAAGGGTGAGGGAAGGCACATGGCGGCTTCCCATCTCACACAGAGCAGAAGCCGAAGTCCTCCTGTCACCCGCAGAACTCTTCCGTGGTTTAATTCTCCGTCACCTTTCTGACCAAATGCTTGGGTGTAATTTTATCTCTCTGACCTCCTCCTCTACTTCTTTACTCTTCATTTCCTCTGAAGTAGCCACACTTGCCCCCTTGCTGTTTCGAAAGTGTGTCAGGCAAACTCCCAACTCAGGGCTTTTGTACATTCTGTTTTCTCTGGCTGTTTTCTTTGCCAGGTAGCTGCAAGGATTGCTCTCACATTCTTCGAGTTTTTACTCAGAATGCAACATCTCCATAAGACCTGCCTGGGCTACCTTCTCTAACATGCCAATTCCTCCTGCTCTGATATTTTATGTCATCCTTCTCTGCTTTGAGTTTTCTTCTTACCTTTATCTAACATGCTGTATTTATTCATGAATCTTATTTATTGCCTGTCTCCCATGTAATGTGATGGAAGCTTTGAGGGCAAGGATTTTTGTCAATTTAATTCACTATGTACCTTAGCAACTAGAATAGTGCCTGGCACATAGTAGGCATTCAATAAATGTTTTTTTGTTGTTGTTGGATGTATAAATGAATGATTGACGCATCTGTTTGGTTTTTGGTCCAGTTGGTTTGTTTTCTTCCTTACCTCATGGTGTTTGTTCTACCTCGGTCCACCTGTGTACTCTCTTGGGTTTAACTCTGTGTCATTGCAGTCTCTCTGCTTCAGATTTTCCAGCAATCTGAAATATAGCCTGGGTTTTTAGTGATGATTCAATTTCTCTTCCTTCCTTTGTACCTTTAACAATTATTTATTATTTACCGGGCACTGTTCTCGGCAATGAGGATATGGCGGCAAGAAAGACAATATCCCTGTCTTCATGGCGCTTAGATTTTCGGCCAATTTTTTTTCCGGAGATCCTGTCTTGTGACAAGCACATGAACCCCGATTCTCTTCTGCCTCCACCTGCCACAGTGCAGCAGTAACAGCAGGAATTACTCACTGGCAAATTACCCACTGTTGAAGTCACCCAAATATGACATAATGGAGCAAGAAATGAGAGATGAGGCTGTCTGATACAGATCTTCCAGAAGGATACAGAGATGCCCGAGCAGGGCCCCCAGAAGGAATTATTTAGCTGGGAGGGGTCAGTGATTTCCCTGTTTGTGGATAAGCACAAGCTGGCTATCCAATTTCCCACTACTGTTCAACTTCCTCATTACATGACAAGGAGGGTTATTTTATTCTAAATTTGTTCTTACATAAATTAGAATGGCCACTGAGGAAGAATGGATACATCTGTGTAGGCTATAAAAAGCAACGAAGCGTTGTCATTCTGGTTCCCATAAGCACATGGTTTTACAAAACTTGATTGCTCACATTTGGACATGGCGTTAAAAACACACATATTGTACACTCCAAACCACAAACTTCCAGTGTGGCAAATACTTACAGAAAGTTACCTGGAATCATTGATAGGAAAATCTGACAGATACCCAGAGCTGGCACTAATGCCTTTATAGGGGCTTCTGATGTATTGCCACAATTACTATGAATAAAATTGGAGATATAGTATTATATACATTCCAAGTATTAAAAGATAGCTAAAAGTATTAATGTTCTAGGGATAATTAATTTTTACTAGCATATTATAGTGATTAAAAGGAATTAGAAATTTCATATATATAGTATTTAGTTATTTAAGCATTACATTTTAATAAAATGTACATTTTCACACATAACTGAATCTTAATAGCTAATATCATTTTCGTGTTTTATGTTGGACCACATAGATTCTTACCTAATGAATGCCAGGTGCTTTTCATAATGTTAAATTTTAGATAATTATAAATGGAGAATCACAGACTTTTTAAGGTCTATTTGACAAAAATGAATGTTGCCATACTGCCTATTACAGTATCGTAAGTGTATATCTCTACTCTTTCAAGGTAGGGATAGGATGTGGTTCACACGTGTTTTTCTTCATACAACGTCAGAGCACGGAATGTCACATTTGGAAGGTACTCAGTACGAGTAGGATTAATTGAAGAACTGGCATATATGTAAGTTGACTTAGAGAAAAAGAAGTGTGAGTGTTCCATCTTCACACATGAAAGGTAAATTGCATAAACATGGACCCTGGAGCTAGACTCTCTGGGTTCAAATCTCAACTTTGCTTCTTACTTCATCCTGCCTCAGTTCCCTGCTTTGTAAAATGAGGATAATAGTACCTACCTCATGGGGTGGTTGTGAGGATTACATGAGTTTATTAAAGCAAATGAAGGATTAAAACAGTGCCTTGCACATGGTAAGGACACAATGATATTAGCTACTGTTACGTAAGAGAAGCACAGAACCTCAAAAAGGAGATAGAAAATATAGTGCTAATAAGCCCTATCCTCTCTTTTCTCCTTACACATCCTGTTTCCAGACACATGCACACAGACACGCACACACGTGCACACACGTATACCTATGCACAAACATAAATCCCTCATAAAACTGAAAAAGGAAGAGGTTCCTTCATGGGTTACCAGGAAAGATACTCAGTTGTTCCCTGGGGATCCTGATGTAGTGTCTGACCCTTTAAATGAACCCAGCCTGCCCTTGTAAATCTGAGCTGGAATTATGTAAAAGGCCTCTGCAAGGCCTCCAAGCTCTATTCCTGGAATAATTCCAGCTCATTTTCCATCTGCCAATAATGCTAATCCTTGATCTTGGCGTAACTAGATACTCTTTTCAGATATTAATTTATGTGGCTTTCTCTCCATATCTTTTTTAATGCTCTAGACAATTTCTCTCTCTCTCTCTCTCTCCTTTCTCTCTCCTCCCTCTTCCCTTTCCCCGCCCCCCTCCTTCCTGTCCCCACTCAAGCTGACACTTGATCTATTTCAGCTCTCTGGGCTTTAGTGACTGGTGGAGGTAGAGGAATATTGGGTCATATGGTTAGGATGGAAAGCATTAGTAAGCTTCAAAATGCCCTGACTTTCTTTGCTAAAGATCTAAACCCATAATTTGAGGGATTGTAAAATTGGTAGAATGATTAAGTTGATTTATGGAGGTAGGATAGTTTAGAAGAAACACAAGAGGAGAAAGATTTTCAGCAATTTTTAAAAAGATCCTATTGAATTGTGACAGGGTTTGCAATCTAAGGGTTTTACCAGTAAAAGAGACCTTAAACATTGTTCCCTGACAAAGTTGAAACCTGTGACATCACTCCGGAGAAGACTGGCTGTGTCGTGGTTTGGGAAACTGGAGTAGCGGGCACCTCAGCAAAGATTTCCACACCAAAGCTCCAGTTGGACGTGGCAACGAGCCAGAAGAAAGGGGACGCTTAGACAGCAGTTATGGGCCTTCCCAAGTAATCTATGTGGACAGAGACCCAAATCCAAAGTGCCTCTTCCCCGTGCTTTGGTAATGCACAAGGTTTTGGCAATATAGCAAAATGCCCATGGTGGAGAAATCCCAAGAAATAACAGGTGAAGTTTTCCCATTGTCTGGCGGGGTGGGGCTCAAAATAAAAATGAACTTGACGTATACAAAATGAAGAGGTATGATGGATCTGTCAGGTGTTTTTACCTTGCAGTAGTCCTTACTCTTGCTTCTGTTAACAAGACCCAGATCTGCATTAGGGGATTTAAATCTCCTCCAGTTGAGAAGACTTGATGGGAACTGTTGGGCAAGTTTCCCTGTCTTCCTATAGCAAAGGGAGGAGGGCAAAAGACTCAGACTAGACCAGTTATGTTCCCCCTTTTAGGACTTTGATTCTTCAGAGGAGTGATGCATACATATACCAAGGCACTGTTGGATCTGATTGATCCAATGTCAGTGATAGTCAGTTCCTGCTACCTGCATTCCCAGAGCTACCTGAGTTCTTCCCTTTGCAAGTCCAGTTCTTCAGGTTTTTCATTCATTCTGAAAACTGTCCCATATGCTCACATATTCTTTTTCAAGTTAGAAAGGTTTTAGGTAGAAATACAAAGTTCTTAAGAATTGTTATTTTTTGTTACCACTCTTAAAACTATCAGTTCTACTAACTGTTATACCATTCCACTGTACTGGCTGGAGGAACTAGTAATGAAATCCAGTTGTACTTGGCCTTGGCTTCTCACCAAGATATGCATTTTGGCATCTCCTTTCACTTCACACACTGACATTTTTCCTAAGAGATGACCCAGCTTTTCTCCTCCCTCAGCCTGACTGACTGACTCCTTTGACTTTCCGTTTCCCAGAAGCCGCTTTAGGGATGAGTAGCAGAAATGTGGCCAGATGATGCAAAATATGATCAACTAGATGATGACAGAATCTCTAGGGCCCTTTTCATAAGGGCACTAATCCCATTCATGAGGACTCCATCCTTATGACTTAATCACCTTTCAAAGGCCCCACCTCCTAATATCATCACACTGGGGGTTAGGGCTTCACCATATGAATTTGGGAGTGGGACATAAACATTCATTCCATTGTAGGCTCTTCAGCAAAATTTTATGAAAATATAGATTAAGGGTAATCACATGGAGATATAAAGGTATCATCAAGTGAAATATATAAATAGTGAGAGAGTAAATCTTGGCTTTTGGTTTCATAGGAGCCTTTGTTTTCAGTTCTGGCCTACCACTGACCCCTAAATAAACTGAAAAAAGTAGGCACTAAATGTTCTGATATCATATACATTGGGAATTCCCAATAAATCAGACTTATTATGCTTATTAGGACTTGTCTGGTTGCAAACAGCAGAAACTCAATCTTACCTGAATTAAACAGGAAGATAATTTACTAGCTCACAGAACCAAGAGAATGAAAGAAAAAGGTGTAGAAAACTGAGATAGTGCAAAGGTCAGATTATTATATCAGACTCACATGAATTAGATACCTTACTCTGTCAAGTTTTACCCGTTATTTCAAAGGTACAAGTAATATGAGACACCGGTGAAGCAGAGGAATGTTCTCGGATCACCAGTGTGGGTCCATATGTCTTTTCTTATCACATCTGAATGCACTCGGGCCCACATTGATATATGAGTTCTATAAATAATCTA